>JAVSBV010046909.1:0-11050 GCA_033117975.1 Parotocinclus spilosoma
TACCACACATTGACTGTTCAGTAGGGTGTATGATCACCCAAGACTGCCAAAACACTGACAGCAATGGGATATGATTTCCAGAATGTTCTTGTGGGATTATCTTCGTATTCATTTTAAAATATCCCCAAGATTTTGTGAGCAGTGTATTTGGATGGTGGATTATTCTCAGTAGTGCACTGACTAACTTTATCCCGGTATGAGTGGATCAGACCTCTTCAATCAACCAACCAAATACCTTCAGTCACCATCTTCCTGTAGGCAGTGTCCTATGAGTACTGATGAAGGATTAGAGGATGACTAACAGCAGATGAGCTACGGTCTCCGGCTTTACATCTACAAGGTGGAGCAATAAGCTGGGTCTAATAGAGTGAACACAGTGTTTACAACTTTAGCAGCACTACTGTGTCTGAGCCACTCATACCTGCACAACACACACAGTGCTGAGAATGATCCACCACCCAAACAGTACCTGATCTGTGGAAACAGATGGATTACAGTATGATATTGCAGAAATAGATCAAACAAACAGAATATCATGGAACTGATCAAACAAACAGTGAATGCAGACACAAGCAAGAGCAGGTGAGTGTATTGTTCTACATCTGCTCAGCACAAAATTGCAGGATGAACTTGTGAAGAGAAATGGATGAAAAATAGAATGAGAAATATGCTAAATCAAGTGGACATGTTGCATAATTTAGTGTTCCGTTACTCTTGGCCTTCAGGGTGCTTATAGAAAAAAAAACATTATATGCTGTTAAAATTCCTTACCATTTGTCACATTATGATATGAATCTGACTTTCCCCAGCTTTATTTGAACATTCTAATGTTATGTTATATTATATCAAAATAACATAAAAAAGATTTAATTATTAAAGTTTAAGTAGTAAAAGTAACCAGTCCCTTAAGAGTAACTCTTACACACTTGCTTAGGTACAACCAATTACCTAGATCACAAACCTGTCTAATTGGCCCCCTATTTGATATAAATTGTTGTGGTTTTGATTATTTTAAAATAAAACCGACTGGTCTTTGAGGATTTTACAGTGCATGGTGATGCAAAGTATTCACCATGGTTGGAAAGATCCGTTCAAAAGAGCTCTGGGATAAAGCTGTGGAAAGGTGCAAATTAGGAGAATGGTAAAAAAAGATTTCACAGGCTTACTATTCCTCAGAGTACAGTTCAAACCATTGTTAAGAAGTGGAACGGTATGACACCACCAATACTTTGCCCAAATTGGGTCGTCCTTCCTAACTGGGTGGCTAAGCCATAAGGATATTGATTATGGAATCTTCTCAGTGGCAGCCACAAAGGACTTACACGTCTTTGTCTGAGATTGTTCAGACTGGTGATTAATGTGTTGTAGGGGCGTTGTTCAGTGGGGTATGGGACATTTATTAGGAGGTCAGCTGTAGGTGTCAAAAGTCATATCCAGACAGACAGTTGGCTGTAATAAAAGTAAGTGGCTCAACAAAGTGTTAACAGCCAACGGTCACTTCCAGCCCTCTTAACTGTTGCATTGTTTTTGTTTCTTGACTGTCGCATGGTGAAATGTTTAACTACAGATATGATTAAATTCTGAGAAATTCGTAGAGGTTTTATGATTTTTATATAAGTCATAACTTGCTCTACTCCCTATAACACTGCAGATATGATCTAATGGATGAAATCCCAGTTTGTCACAGGGCTGAACAGGGATCACTTAGAGCATTGAAAGATTATTCCACTGATTGGCCTTACCTCTCTTACTCACAGACACAGGAAGCCCCAGCCATAAGGCTCTGTCGGGACTTAAAAGCACCCAGGCACTTCCTTGTCAATCTGGTAATTAGGAACTACTAATTAGATTTTCTGTCAATGCTTGCAGTCATATTTGCGCCCTAACTAGCTAATCTGCCAGCAAACACTATAAGTATCAAATCCAAATCATGGTGATGACTGACCATATGTCAAATGCATAAAGTATAGGGTTTTACAGTATTTTGCTTTGTCATGACTCATAGCCAGGAATAAAGAAATACACCCCGAGATTTTTAAAACCTCTTGCTTTAACCCACCACTGCAATCACTTCTCGGACCCACTTTGTGTGTGTTTTGGCACCATCATTATCCACCCCTTCTGCTCTTTATAGGGCCACCTGCTGGCTATTTACCCTTAGCAGTCTCTACATTCTGTAGTCACATAGGAATTGGTCGTGATCCCTGCCGAGCTTCTTGCGTCTAGATCACCTGGATGGTTGTTGGTAGAAAATTGGCTGTCTAAAAATGTGAACCTTTTCATTTAGTGGCTGAGGTTAGCATACAGGTGAGGAAAGATGATTGGGATGCTGCCCTGGAGCACTCTTCACCCGCCATCAATCTGTCTGCGAGATGTAGTCTCATGTCAGGGCTCTGATGAAAGAAGACAGTGATAGCGCTCGGTACACTGAAGGGTCATCGAGGAGACACCAAGCCGTTCAGAGTAGGAGCATCAGGGCAGAGCTGAACAAACAAATGTGTGTGTAGTAAGCATAGTGAATAGCTATACCAGTGCCACTGCTCAGATGTGAGTGGGGGAGAGTTTGAGGTGACATCTCAGTTTAGACATTTTGGGATCTGTCAAAATTCTGTACTGTCATCCTCATTATAACCCCACCAGACGATGTGGGCTACTACTAAGCTTGGAAAAAAAAATACAATTATCCCTGAAGCAGGACAACTGTTCCTACACTAATAATTAAAAAATGGCCAATAGTCATTTGGTATGCAGATTAGCCCATAATAACCCGGGTCACAACAATTGTATATTATAGTCCTCTGCTATTATGTTTACATATAAAAGATGTACAAGACACACAAAGATTTGGGGGAAAACAGTCACAAAAACCTCAATGTATTTTTAACACACTGAACTAATCCAAAAGATATGTAAAGGCCACAGAGCAAAAGACTTGATCATGTTATAACAAGTCATCTTATCAGCGATTGGACTACAAAAATGCAAACGTTGCTTCATGACATAATATCCTTCTTCACAGTTCTTCATTCCATTCTTTGTGGGCTTTAGCATGTCTTGGCCTTTTCAACCCCTGTCACGTCCATAAACTGGTTTCTTCACTGCTACCCTTCAAAAAAAAGTCATTTAATGATCAAGCTGAAGGGACTGTTAAAGGGTCAGCTTGGCATTTTACAGCAGCTGCCCCCACCCCCCACGCTTTTTAACACTGTAATCTCATCCCCTGTGTTTTGTGGTTGTATTCTAACAAAGAGACTGAAATATACTGCTTACAAAATTAAGGGATATTTACCAAATGTTTGTGAGCAGTGTAGTTATATGTGGTTATAATACCATTGCTAAAACAATGGCATATATAATGGTTGGTGTGACAGAAACACCCCCAAAAACCTGGAAAAAAGGTGGGGTGTTCTAAATCGCTTGAATGGCGTGTGTGTGTGTGTTTGTGTGTGTACATACAGTACTGTGCAATAGGCTGTCAGAACAACCCTATTTTCAGGTTGTTAGTGCTGCTTGAAGAAACATGTAATGAATAAGCAATTGAAGATAAAGAAACGGTGTACATTTTCAGTTATCAAAAACAGCTAAATAATGCACATTTTAGAGCTATTCCTATCAAACACTGTATCTGTATAAAAGCAACGTTGGAACAGATTGGAACTACACCTGCTGGGACAGTATTATTTTACAATATTGCACTATAGGGTGCAGTGTATTATTATCATAATGGTGAGAATGGGCACCCTGACCATAAAGTTCTACCACAGCATTTTGCAACAACATGGAATACTCTCAGGTTTACCATTAATTGTCAGGGCTTTAAATCATGCCATGAATAGCACATTTTCCAGACTTAAGCCTCATCTGGCTGGTTTGAGTAAACTGGACAGGTGTGCAAGCACAGCGACCAACAAGTCCGACCTGTTTGTGGAAACTTCTGGAATAGTGTTGGGAAGAAAGAACTTAAACATGATTTGATTTCTAGCATTAAGGATGATCCATGCTTTCATGTTGTTACACCACAATGCTTACCCTACCATCAGAATGTTGCAGCAGATTCCAAGACGACTCATACCAATCTTCTGCTGTATAATTTTGGTGAGCCCATGCAAACTGTAGCCTCAGTTGCCTGTTCTGAGCTGACAGAAGTGGCTGTAATCCATCTGCTTCAAGGTCTGCCATGTTGTGCAAAATGCTCTTTAGCATACCTTGTAATTTGTGGTTATTTAAGTTACTGTTGCCTTTCTATGAGCTTAAACCGGTCTGGCTATTCCTCCTTTGACCTCTGGCAACAAGAAGGCATTCTTAACCAGAGAACTGCCGCTCACTAGATATTCTGTTTTTTTTTTTTTTTCGGTTTTCTGTAACGTATAGAGATGCCAATTATATTCATTATACATTATATTCCCAATCTGAGGCACACACCCTATTAGACATATCTACTTTGTTGGTTCACCTTTTAGATGTAAAATCATTGACAGCAGCCCATCTGTTGTGTTAGTCATCTTCTAGTCCTTCTTCAGTGGTCACAGGACACTGTTGACAGGATATTTTGGTTAGTGGGCTATTCTTAAACGGCTGAAGCTGCCAGATGCTGTTATTGCTTAAGTCTACAGGGAGGTCACACTACACACTTGCCACTGTGGCCTATAGATGCTGTTTTGTTCAGTTTTTTAATGCTGCATATACATTTGCAGTTTTTGGTTGTATTCCAAAGGCACTAAGAATGTATTATAATGCTCATTATAGCATTTCTATAACAAAGACTGAGCAAAAAAGCTAAGCCTTTTGAAAAGTACTGTATTTGTAATAAAAGAAAGGAAAACGTAAAATAAAATATGGTAATCTGTACAGGCTGAACTTTTGTATGTGTCATGGCATGAGGAGTTTATTGTACCTTGGGTTGAACTGAAGAAACTGATTTTGTGTATTTGCTCAGGCTCATTCATCTCCCATGAATGCTGCTTGAAAGTCCTTTTAAGTAGATTAATTAGATAGCTTAGCAGGACATTGCATATCATTAAGATTGCTTGTCAAGAATTTCTCACAGACGGCCTTTGTTGTCCAATAGCTTTAAAAACTTAAAGGTAACGTGCTTGTTCAGTTTTTGTTTGTACGCCAGCATAGGCTGCCTGGAATGTATTCCAGGAAGGCGACACTGGAGATGTAAATTTAAAAACCTTTGTTATTGTTGACGGTATTATTGTTATGCTATCATATTCTAGTGGATCATTTCAGTCTCTAACAGTGTTCCCCACAGGCTACATTAACAGTCTGAGTACATCAGGCTTTGTCTGACAGCAAAGACTGCAAACTACAAATACAGATTCAGTCAATATGCTAAAGGACTCCACACTGAGCTCAGGACGCAACGCTCTATAGCAACGCTTTTTCTTTCAAAAGAGCTCCATACCTGCCAGTACAGAACTATTGCACTTCAGTGTGGAGTAAACATTTGGATGAATTAAAGTATTATATTTAGACAAGGAGAAACAAATAGTGATGAGAAATTATAAATGTTTCATGAGAGCATACTAATATATATTCTGAATAATAAATATCCTTTGCAGGATAAGTCAAAAGAAGCTCCCTTTGAGCTCAATATTTATGCCAAGGATGCAATTGCTCCATGCACAAATTACTCTCCCAGATGAGCTAATTATGTAAATCATTTTATATGGATTTTATTCCGTAAACTAGATTCCCGATTTGGGGGTCGATTCAATTCATCTGTCCCTCAGAACTGAGAGATTTCCCACTTGAATACAGCTGCATTATTAATGTTCTCCCACCGCATTTTCCAGACAGTGAGCAGAACACTTGGCAGGTTCTGAATGTATTATGATTGCTGCACATATCCAAAGATGAGGTAAATCTACCTGTTTATCTATACACATGCTGCGGTACAATAAAGAATGTGCATTATATCTTCCCTACCAAGCTGCAACATTTATGCAACATACCTTCATTCTGTGGCTTTTACTCTCTTCATAGCTTAATAGGCCATTAAATGCAAATGCAGATGATGCAGGACTCAGCATCTACTGGGTTGGTTAAGGTTCTGATTGAAAGAGACCATTATTTAAAATCAACATCCTTTGTAAACCAAACAAACCTTTATGTAATAGTCGGTGGTTTTGTGATTCATAAAGCATAGTGAGCATAATTTTCCTAAAAAATAAAACCATGGTGCACAATTTGATTTAGTGAAAATAAACATTGACCTTTTGCCTTGTTGTCCTGAAATACAGGGCCAAAGTGTTAGTGCTAAACACAAGACGATTTCCAGCATGTCGTTTAAAATGTTTACTGCAACTACAAGAGAAAATCCAAACAGCCCAAACACAGCGATTCTATCACACAAGTTTTTTTTTCCTCAAAGCAAGTGGAAAAGAGTTGTGGCAGCTTTTTCTGGATCAAACCTGAAAAATCAATAAAACTTCCTCAGGGACTATGAAATGCACTTTTCCCACCACAACAGAAAAAGAAACTTATTACATAAAGATATTTCAAACTTACAATCACAAACAACAGGACTGATTAGCTTCAGTGAAATGGGACTTGCCCTGTACAGTTTAAATTAACCTGACCCAATTCATGAAGCGCTGCATTATGGGCAGTGGCTATTTATTTAAAATGAAAAACATGAGCACAGAACAGTTTCAGTACTCCTATAATAACATGTATGTCTTTTTTGGCCACTCTAAACATGAACATGGACAGTATTTTTGAGAATGTTTATGTTTGATTAGATATATGTTATTTAGACCAATTACTGAATTGGACAAAGGATGCAGTCATTACTAGGATTGGGCTGATATAGGGCAATATTATAATATACTGTGATCATGACTGAATAATGATGTTATTCAAATTATCCTTGTTTAATTTGTGCTTTAAGTTTATTTAAGCATTGCTCTACTACAACCATTATAATCTATTGTTAGTGTAAAATAGTATTCCTATTTTATTCAACAAGACTGCACTTAATTATACACGATACAAACAAAGCATTAATTAAGTTGCCTATACCAAATTGAACTAAACTTGAAAATAAAAGAAACTTCTTGTAAGAATCTCTAACAGTCATATGTGGGTCTTCCTAAATGAATTTGGGCTACCATAACAAATAACAAATAATTGTTTATCATGGTAATTCCTCAGACAATAATCACTTAAAAAAATTTCTTCATCAGCCCAAGCCTAGTGTTTAGGAGTACTCAGTGTGAGGTTTTGCTCACTGCACTACACAAACTCAAACAAGCACGTCTTCTTCCACTAATTATATGTGTTCTGCTACAAATATCTGTTCATTTGTAGATGTACACAGCAAACATTAGACTGACTTGACAGTGTCTTCAGTACTAAAATTGAGAGATTCTAAAATATTATGAAATAACATCGAATAAGAGAAGGGTTATTAATTATGCTCCTGGTCGTCCAGAGTTAAACTTAACTTTATTCAACTGCCAAGTTATTTATGAACTACCTATAAAGCTAGACTCTCTTGTTTACCGTTGTTAAAGTGAAAAATGTATAAAACGTAACTGGATATTACAGCTTACTATATTTGCTAATCACTGCATTTATATTAGGTTTGCATAATTATTGGTTTGTGTATGTGACCTACTGTAGTATATAACTATATAGTTATCCCTGACAAACTGCGGGGTTAGGGGCACGGAGCCCCAGTGATTATTACTGAGCGATGTGAGAGATTTTGATTGAAATAAACAGGCTTGGCATCCTTAAACCTGTAGACAGATCTATAGTTATTTTTATCACTGATTTAACACATATTGTGTAGCTGTTAATTTATGTTATTAACAGTCAAACCTATACTGTACAAAATGTTTTTAGATATATCTACATTTTTGTATAGCCTGCTGTCTTTCACATTCTTTTTCACAAACTACAACCTTGTACTTATTTTCACTTAAAAAAAGAAATGGTGCACATTTGTGGTATTAAAGAATAAAATGTTGATATTATACACAACTTTACATATATTTTTGGCATTTTTCAGTTTCAAAACCTTATCTGTGTAGCTTGCTAGCCTTATGGGCTGTCTGTTGCTTCTGCAAACTCCCTAAATATTTACATTTAGTATAATGAAAATGGGGATGGGGAAGAGAATTTGCATAAGCTATGTGTACAAATCAGGTAAAAGTGGCCGGAATCAGATTTTTTTTAGACTGTTCACACTATCTGTTTAATGTGATTTATATCAGGTATTTATCTGAAAACTGCATGTGACCTGCTTAACCATAGGTGAACAATTATGGAATCCTCAGTAACATGTACATCTGTAATGGTCAAGTTAAAAAGGGTAGGTTATTCAGCCAGTTACTTCTTTGGTTTGTGTCCTTGATTTCTTTAAACTTGGCTTTTAAGCTCTTTATTTTCTTGTGACACTTCAGCCATGTCTTGCTCTGGCTGTGTGCAGTCAATGCATTCAAAATTACTTCAAACAGAGCGGTTGCTAGATGTGCTTCCTATTGTTTTACACAAGGACGTCACACACAATATTTGTGCGGTATGTCACTTCACTACCGTGCTTCTGAAAACATTCCTCACTACCCTCACTGTCCTGCAGCATGACATAAAAGTTGTATGCATTCTGATCTGGCTGTTTGGACACCTTGCCTCATATCGGATATGTATTGGATTTTGAAAAGTAAAAACCAAAAGTTTTGCTTTCTGTTCAAACAGCCCCAAAGATAACAAATATGACATAAAAGATCAGACTTGGTCCACTTTTAAGTGCTATGTAACATAGCCATATTCACTGTGACATGTTGCCAGATGGGATAGCCTACTGCTGGAATAGCTGTGGTACCAGCACAGAAACACACTCAGCAAGCATTAGCATAGCCGTTGCTAGGTTGCTTAAAAATTTTTTTTTTTTAAAAAGCCTGGAAAGACATTACAAACACTGTCAATTACACTGTGCTAATTCAAGTTGTTTAGACAGACAACAATTTCCAATATCAAACAACTTTCCAATACTGTAGACCCAAGATAGACATTGCATCCTTCATAAATGTGTTTGATTTAAATATTTTTGGCCATACAAATTATTCAAGAATGTGGAGATTAAATTTAGAATGTCCAGATCCATTTTATGTCAAGTCTTATATCTTATAATGTTGAGATCAAAGCATGCTTACCCCCAGTAAGCAGAATACTTTCAGAAGGAAAATCTACCAACTACTGTATATTTAATAGTAATTACATAATATATGGATCCACCTGTAATTTTTGTTGACCTGCTGAATCCTTGCCTTAATGCTTTCTCAGACTGTCCTGACTCCTCTAAGTGGAATACTAATCTTATGACCTGATGATTTCTGGCAGTAATACCACAACCGTAGTAAATAGGTAAATGTAGCAAGAAGAAGAGAAGAAACAGTGATTATCAGTTTTTAGGGATCCGATGTACACATGATAAATCCCTCTATGTATATGAATAAACTACACTGCTCACAAGAATTAGAGGATATTTCAAACTGACATATCCCCTAATTTTTGTAAGCAGAATATATATGCAATGATCGCTAGGATTTGTGCAGAAATCCAGTCGAACCAACTGGTTAAAAGAGTGACAGGGGGAGGTTAGCATTCATACTCACACACAGTCTACTGACCACCACTGAAAATATAAAGTAAAAAATAAAGGGATCCTCCAGCAGTGTGCAGTCAGACTGCCCTGCTGGGTTTCATCAAAGATTCAAGTATATGATCTTAAATATCACTACAGCTCAGTATCTCTTGCACACACAAACGCACCTTCCTGCCTTCCTGTGCCTCTGTGCTGTTGCAAGAGTTCAGAAAATAGCAAAGTAGCAGAGCTGAGCTTAGTGAGACAGAGAGGCAAAAACTAGCTAAAGCAGCTCACCCGCCCTGCGAAAGGAGGACAGAGGCATGTGAAAGAAGGTCAAGTGGGCCACTAGAGAGGGTTCTGGGTCCGTATAAAAGCAGTCCTCTCATTCTGAAGGTCCAGTTCCTCACTTTCCGACTCAGAATGTACCACTCCTACAGTATCCTCGTCCCCCCACACAGTGGGGATACCCCTGTATGACACCCTGCTGCTTGGCCAATCGCGGCCCAATCCAAATCCAAAGCCGAACCCGACTCTCATTCCTCTGCCGCTGGAGTCCGTCACCTGTAGTTTGGTCCTCCTGCAGAAATGTGTACTTGTTGCACCAGGGTGCATCTGCAACAACACGAAAACGGCTGCAAACGTAGCCAGGATGAAAGCGCAGCTAAGCACAGCCACCAGGGTTGGCAGGTGTGAGAACGCCTCTGTACTGGGCCCATCTGTGTCTGATTTGGGCCTGTTCCCACTTTCACCGTGGAGCGTGGGGCTGAGGGGAGATTTGCGCTGTACCTGGTTCTGACGTACGCACGCTGTGCCCTCCAGGTGACTGTGGACCGGGCAGGATAGGCACTCTTCTCCACTGGGTCCAGAGCATGTTAGACATTCAGAGTGACAGGGCAAGCATGCCTGCACGGAGGACTGCTCCACCCAGTTCTCCAGTGACAAGTTGAGGAGCTGAAGGCCAGCCGTGAAGCCAGGAGGACACACTTTTACACAGCCTTGCAGGAAAAGCCACAAGCCAACGCTGCACTCTATAAGGAAGAAAATAAATTAATATGTCAAAGCTGTCACAGACCTGTTTATTTCAGACATAACATCCATCCTTGAAAACATATTATCCCCAGATGTCTAAACTTGAAGACTTGGGACTTTATGGGTACACATGAATACACATTCAGCAGAAAACATTCTCTGAATGTAGAATATTCCTGGGTAAGCGATACGAAGTCGAACTCTGAGGAAGTCGACAGTGCGTGATGTAAGGTGGTGATGTGGTGGGAATGATAAGCTTTGTGAAATGTAGTGAGAAAAGTCATGGTCGCGCAATAATGCATTTTGCATTTTCAATACATTATTCAATTAATTACAGGAGATAGTAAATACTTTATAATGAAGTAAGTTTTATTTTTTTTGTAGTTTAAGGTAAGTGTTTATATATATATGTATATATAT
>JAVSBV010046949.1:0-24314 GCA_033117975.1 Parotocinclus spilosoma
GTGTGTGTGTGTGTGTGTGTGTGTGTGTGTGTGTGTGTGTGTGTGTGTGTGTGTGTGTGTGTGTGTGTGTGTGGCCAAATAAACAAGCACATAAAAAAGCTATAAATAAGTACAACTGAATCAGACATAGCTATGCTGCATTTTTGGCATGTAACAGTGACAGATATGGTTTAAAACTCCAGCAGCACTGCTGTTACTGATCCACTTACAAGCAAAACACACACTAATACACCATCACCACCACATCAGTGTCATTTCAGTGTTATTTATTACAGGCATTCCTTTTAACTTTTTTTTTTGGTTTGTTGTTCTCATTTTACTGGCAGGCCTTGTTCGGGATGTGTGGGGCATGGCTTGTGTGTTTCCTCCTGACATACTTTGGCGCTCTGCCCAATTCGCCACATGATTATGGCTTCAAAGCCCGAACAGACATCAATTTGGATGCACTTACCAGCGCTGAGTGGTTCTTTGTACCCTATCCAGGTGGGTGTTTTGTGAAAGCTCCAGATTTAGATTTTTCTTGTTTTTATTTAGTCTAATAATAATAATAATAATAATAATAATCTAATGATGAATAATAATAAAAAACAAAATAACAATAAATAGTGGTGACTTTTTCTATACTAAAAATGCTTAAAATTGGGCAGTTCATTTAAGACTCGAGTCACTAGTTTTCCTTACAAAAATATTTATTAGAGATCTTATTAGAAGAGCATTTTATTTCTGTGGGTCATTGAGTAGAGTCAAGTTTCAAAGTCAAGATTAAAGTTCACATAGTGAGGATTTGGAACTATTTCTCCTGAAACAAAATGGAACAAAAAAGGACTTTGCACATTCAGCTGGTCTCTGTTTCACTAAAACCTGGCTCAGCAAAACATCAGTTTTACAATGGACATCATCTGCAGGGCTTTAGTTTTACATTGAGTAGGATCATGTAACAGAGCTGTCAAGAAAAATTAAAGGTAGCATTTGCTTCTACATTAGTGAAGGTTGATATACAATTCTGTGCAAAGGTCTTAGGCCATGACTAGATCTGTTGTTTTAGCAATGGCATAATGACCATATATACCATATTGTCATATCATATCATATTCTCTTTACCACTGATCATCGTTTTAATATTCAAAAACCTCATCATATCTTAGCCTTTTTGCCATGTTGCTAAATGCTAAATGTCATAGAACTATGTAACTACTACATCCCAAACTATGAGACATTTTTCATAAACGTTACACCATTTAATTTACAGCTGTCTGGTCTTTTGCACATTACTGTAGGATAAGAGGATCCAAGTAGACTCTTAGAGAGAGAATACCAGGGATGCACAAAGCCTAGAGGGTGTTTTCTTATTCTGACTTAAATCCTGTGCTCGCTAAATTGGCTTAAATCTTCACACAAATATTCAAACGGTCCACCGAGCTACAGTGTGTGGTGTGTTACTTCATCAAAGGCAACACTCATTCTGGTCCCCAAGAAACCTTAAATCTTTCTGACGTCTGTGGTCATGAAGTCCTTTGTTGACCTTCCCGAAGAATTTTACAGTACATCTGCAGTACCCCTTGCAAATAAATGGGTAATGTGGTCACCATGGGACTGCACCACATCCTTGTAACTCCTTGAGAACCCAAGGACATGCAAGGACCCTGGCATCCAACACCATCATCCCAAAAATACTCTCCTCCAAGCTCCCTGTATCCCCCACCATCAGTTAGTCGATCACTAGTTCCCTAACAGGCAGGAAACAGCTGGTAAAGCTGGGGATTGGAACTTTTGTTATACAAACAGCCAATTCTGTTTCCAAAGTGACATGTCCTCTCACCTCTGCTCTCTTCCCTTGATACCAATGACCAATGAGTCTGCATATTGGGGTGTGTTTGAATGGCTGTTGCTCAGGTGTCGTCTGAACAAACCGGAGCTGAACTGGAATGACATGAAGTTTTGGACAGAGCTTTCAGCACTGGTGTCAATTCCACCCTCAGAAAGGCGCCAAAGAGGATGTATTTGGCGGCAACTGAGAAAGTATGCTCTGAAATATGAGCTGTTGATTGAATTCTACAACGCAGTCAACAAATCTATCTGTGTTCATTTATCACAGTATGGTTTAGAGCAGTCATAAAACAGGTCAGGAACAGGCTGCAGCAAAAAGGAAGAACAACAGAAATACTTGTACTCTTCAAGAACCAGGAAACTGGCATGGAAATTCACGACAGATTCCTCAAACCCTGGACAAAACCGTTTTCAGTTCCTCCCCTTTGCAAGTTGCTACAGAACACTGTTT
Source organism: Parotocinclus spilosoma (assembly GCA_033117975.1). Taxonomy (NCBI): domain Eukaryota; kingdom Metazoa; phylum Chordata; class Actinopteri; order Siluriformes; family Loricariidae; genus Parotocinclus; species Parotocinclus spilosoma. Next base: position 2,279 of record JAVSBV010046949.1, read on the forward strand.
ACCAATACAACCAGAGACATGAGCAGTTTCTTTTCTCATCACCCTCTTAAATAACTGACCAGTGCGATATTTATATTCGAACCTTTTGATATTCTATTTACAAATACTGTATTGAATAAATACTGACTACATCAAAATTTCATTTCTACACATGATGCACATTACTGTTACCATGCACATGCATCATAATAGAAGTTCTACAAACTTTGTGAGCCCATAAATGTTCAATAGCCCTGCATTAAAAGTCACCAAAAAAGAACCCAGTTAAACAGATGGGACAAACTATATACTTATATACTTGGCTATATAATTACTGAGCAAATATCATGAGCCAATATTTATGCTCCAATGTTACATATCTGTGAGCAGCAAAACTATGTGGACCGTTGCTTTCTCTGTCTGATGTAAATCCCATTTGCAGCAACAATGGCAACGAAACATTTCCAGTATCTGTCTATAGGCGTAGAGGAATTTTAGCTCATTTATCCATACAGAACAGCTTTAACTCTGGGACATTGGTGAGTTTCCTCACATGAACTGCTTGAATTTGGGTCATTCGTTTGTTTTGATGTCAGGACTTTGACTTGGTGATCCCAAAGCAATTCCTCTTTCACCTTTATCTTGTAGAATGACGCGTGTTGTGATTAATTATACAGATTTTTTGCTGGTTCAATTCAGAATGTTATTTCCCATAATTGATGACATGTTGTTGTGGCTCAGATACAGTTAAACAGGCCTAAATCTGGACACTACTGCCAATAGTTCTTATGCTGGAATGCAATATATTCCTTTCTCCACACATTATGCTTTTAAAATAAATACTTATTTGTTTCATCCATTCATAAACGACAAACTTTTTTTCCATACCCTTCTGGCTTCCATCTTCAGCAAGCTGCACATAAGCAGCAGTCTTCGTTTTAGAGAGCAGTGGCAAAACGTTGTTATTTATTGTTCTTCTGATGATAAACTTGTGAACGTTTGTATTAGCTAATGTAATAAAGGTCTGTATTTATTGTAGGTTCTTATTACTTTTTTGTCTCATTTGTTTCATTGGATCGTATAGATAATACTAAAGGGTTCAAACTTTCAAGCACAGCTATATGATTAATGATTTGTATATAACCAAGCTGTGCCAGAATGATTGAGAACAACAAATGTTCTTTGCCTACAAAACGCAGCATTTTTTTTCAATGCGGCATAAAAAAGCAGTCTAATGCAGGTCAACATAGAATTTCTGCAGATCCTCCACTGTCCTCGATCCTAATCTTCAGCTTTTCTTTAGCTTTCTTTGTGGTCTCATCTTCAGCAAACTCCACAGGTTTTTCAGTCAGCAGGTTTTGATAGGCATATCGAGAGCGAGTTTTTATTATATTCATGTGAATTTGTTCGTCTGTTTTGAATTATTATCCTGCTGGAAAATATTGACCCAGTAGAGGAAGCCATACTTTCATTCATACCAACCTCATACGTCTAGGATTACATGATAGCATGTCTCCTACCAACACTTTTCAGATCTTCTAAAATAAATAAATAAATAAAACAGCCCACTGTCCACACAAAAGCTCCATCTTGCATAAAGGTGGAGTTAGGTTCTATTCTGTATAGCCATTTTTCTATTTACACTGAAACCACCTTGATATTTCAGTTAGAGTGGCATCGACTTTTTAGTAGATATCTGTCATGGTTGCTGAAAACTAAATATGGAATGCCAAAATACTCGGAAACGAAACATAATAGTACAACAGGAATGTTTTTGCCATTTTAAGTGCATCTGTTTGAGGTTTTAGCAGTAGAACAGGTTATATGGTTCCTTTTTAAGGTCATATAGTTTCATGAGAACATATCCTGGTTATTTCACACGTTGTGATAATATGAGCTTGTCCATACATGTGTGGATTTTTTGTAAATATGCCCATTCCTATTGTACTAGTATGAAAGCATTTTTAAGATAACAAAATTTCATAGAAGTTATGTGCTGACTGGGTAAATATTACAAACCTAGTATCCAGCCTACAAACTATATATCCAACAACCAAATCAAAACACCATTTTATGAATATTTCTATTTATGCATAGAATACTGTAAGTAAAACATAAATAAATATATTGCTTTCTAAAATATATTCATTGCTATCTAAAATTGGTTTAATGTTGCATTACAACAAAGATGTTAAACTGCATATTGTATTTATGACCGTTACTTCCCTCCCTTTAGCATTTTATATTTTCATAACCACAGAAAAAAACAGAGCATATTTCCTTGTTTGTGCCAGTGTACTCTTGAGCTGATGGCACGTCTGCTAATATTCTAAACTTTTTCTGCAGTGCCTCCTAGATAAGAATATTTTCAAGCCACACTCCACTCTGACACACGTACACGTCCTTTGCTTTAAAACTCCACTGGGATTTCTTTAAAACACTGTCAATCGTGCTAAACTGTAGCTTATTAAGCAAGAAATCATTCTTAAAAGTGACATGCATTCTGTATTTTTTTTTTGTGTAACAGCATTCATTCACCTTGCTGTGCCCACTTGGAGAAACATTTTTATTCAAGCACTAATACTGGGCCTGCAAGTTTTGAATTCTTGTGAACACTTTGCTTTTAGTTAATGTACATTTTACATTTTCAGGCAATTCATATTAAATTAAGACATCAGAGAGTTACATTATACCACTTTCCTTGCATGGGGATGTGGGGTGGGGGGCTGCTATGGTGCCCATCTCCAGAGAGCACACATCACAAGTTTGAGTGTTCTCTGGATGTGATGCCAGTCCATTGCAGACTGGGTACAGGTTGCTATTGCAGCATTAGCGATCTGTCAGTCTGGCCTTTCCATCAGTGCTGCCAGAACTTGAATGTGTGGTGGCCGGCTAGCGTATTATATCACTGTGCCACCCAGACAGCATTAACTAATTTTCTAAAACTTAGATTTGGAATAGGTTCTATTTTCCTACTTCTAAAGCTGTGTATACAGACATTGCCATCTGCTAAGGAGTGGTAAACATTACCAGTCATTGTAAAGTCTCTTCTTTGCAGGTGGTCTGGGTCCGTTCTGTGGGGAGCCTGCATGTCCTCTCCGTGTCTGCGTGGGTTTACTTCGGGTACTCCGTGTTTCTCCCACAATCCAAAGACATGAGGGTTAGGTTAATTGATCATTCTAAACTGAAGCTGTACAGAAACATGAACGAACAAACACAAAAGCTCAAGGTTGCAAACAAAACATCTGATAATATTCTCAATAAATGATTACTATTCCAATTAGCTTGCTTAGTAAATTGCTTAGTATTCAGCTTCAGCTGAACATCACTCATTTTGTGTGTTCATACGTTTGTATGTAAATCCTTCCAGGTCAATGGGGTCTCCCAACTGTAAGCTTGTCCTCTGTCCTGGGCATGATGGCAGGGGTGTTAGCCTCTACCATGGAGTCCATTGGGGACTACTACGCATGTGCTAGGCTCTCTGGTGCTCCACCTCCACCCACTCACGCTATTAACCGTGGCATTGCAGTGGAGGGTCTTGGCTGCATAATGGCAGGTTTGTGGGGCAGTGGCAATGGAACGACATCGTACAGCCAGAACATCGCTGCTCTGGGAATCACCAAGGTAGGTCCTACCAATAAGAATATCAAATAAGGTAAAGGCCTGGAACAGAAAAACTTGTATGGAAAATACAAATAAAAAAAGTAACGCAGTGTTTCTTACATTTACTTTGATTATAGTGTGGACAGTTGTAATGACAGTTTATTTCATGTTTGTATGGTCAACTTAATTTAATTAGTTTATAAATATCTGTTCCTGTATTTTAGGCAGTTGGGTCTTGGCAATGTAGAGCTAGTAATGAGGTAAAAAAAATAAATAAAGATGTGCTTGGTAAACAGGTGATGCGAAGAGGTGATTGTAATCCTAATTTGGTACAATCTTTGAGAAGCAAAAATGGGCAGAGGAATCTCCAGTTAAAAGATGTCAAAAAATGTTCTAGAAAGTTCTTGTTGAAAATGTTCCTGTTTTCAATGCATGGATGTCCCTGGAAAATATGTCAAAAGAGCATATGTTGCTCTTACATCTCATTGTACTTTTCTGTATCAATGCTGCCTTCACAAAAGTGTAAGTTTCCAATAAATGCACTGACACCATACCTTTACAAAGCCTGGCTTTGGGATTACTTGCTTATAACAGTATAGATGGTTAATTTCATCTATGCTCTGGAGCACACTGTCCATTTTCTTCCAAAAATATCTGGAGTACTGACCCATCTGACCATGGACTTGGTTAACATGATTTCTTCTTTTATGCATAATATTTAAGTACCATTTGTGATTGTAACTCCATATTTTAGTGCTTGCCAGGGGTTTGCCAAAGTAATCCTCTTCCCATGAGGTTATATCAGCTATTGTTGAACAGCCGTTCTTCATGCAGTGCCATCTGAGGGACTGGAGATCACAGAACTTCAGTTTAGGCTGGTACCCTTGCCTTTACACACTGGAATTCCTTGAGAATTAAATTGAATTGTGTAATGACATAATGGGTTCAGAAATGCAATGCAAATGGTTTTAAACATTTCAATAATTCTCTAATGCATTTGTTGACAAACTGGAGATCCTTTGCTCACATTTGCTTCTCAAAGACTCAGACTCATACTGCTTTTGTACCAAAACATGATTGTAATCATCTGTTGAAGCCAACTGTTTTCAAGATCACATCAATATTTAGTTTTTTGCCACATTAACATCTTTAAACTGCCCCTATCCCAACTTATTTTGGAATATGTAGCAGACCTGAATTTACAAACCAAATGAAGTTGGCCAGAAAAAAACTCAAAATATCTTAAAATCATGTCTCGGAATCGTCTGCAATGAAGTAAGTCGAGTTAAATGGAAAAGGCAATGTTTTATAATAGCAAATATGAAAAGACAGACCCAGGATTTAAAAACCTTATTATCCAGAGCACTCATTCCCTATATATTTGGTAGGTTCTTTTAATCTAAAAACATCTTGCAATTGATACAGTTCTGCATAATACGTCGCTAAATGGGGGTGGTGCTTGGACTTTATGTCCATTCCTACTTCTGCACTCATTTCCCTTTAATGGAACAATTATACTATAATATTATATATGTTACATGTTTTGGTTTAACCTTGATCAAGTGCCAAACAGTGGCTGTGCTGTGACATTTACCCTGCAGCTACTGGCCGGTCTTACATTATTCTAAAATTGCCAGTGCAAACATCTCAAACAAATATTAAGAAAATGTTAAGTATCCTAAAATAAGATTTTCTTTAATAGTTTTATGTCAGAAACAATTTTTACAAACTGGGGTGTGTCTTCTGACATGCAGTAAACTGCCAAAAAAGGACTTTATTTTGAAAAGCTGAGTTATATGGTTTGATGATCTTCCACAAGTATTGAATAGTTGTCATTTTTTAGTCTTGAGGTTGCAGGTGGTTTGATTTTGTGGTTTCAAAAGTTCAACTTTGTCAACGTGTTTGAAATATTACAAAATCAACTTGACAATATCTTGTGCAATACACATATTACGCAATATTATGCAACAGGCACAATAAATTACTTTCTAATCTGAAAAAATAAATTCACTTAAATAAAATAAAATTCATTATTAAATGGTGGTTGCGTAATCTGACATTTCCTGGCACTGCCCATTTCTACTGCCTTTTTTTTACATGAAACAGTCTAATTAATTAATAAAGAACAAATGAGTAATGGAACACATTCAAAAACAGTTCATGATTATATCTACCCAGAAATCATATTTTATAGTAGTATACTTCTCACAAAAATTAGGGGATATTTAATTTAGAAAAATTTCTGTGAGCAGTGTAGCATTAGTAATAGTAATTATAATAAAATGCAATAAAGTGAATAAAATGGTACAGGTATAATATGTATTTGTAAAATAAACTTGCAGTACATTACAAAGTCCTACCAACCCATCATGAGATGCAATCCTATCATGTAACTTGTCATACTTGTAGACAGAAAGTAGTAAGTGCAAAATGTTAAAGGTTCATTAGCTGCCACTGTGAAAATAGAAGTGAAATACAAATTTGGCTATACAGACAAGTGTTCCCTCGTCACTTTGCGGTTCACCTTTCGCGGACTCGGTGCAATGTTTTCAAAAAACATTAATGGAAAAAATATATTGCAGATTTTCGCTGTTTCGCAGGTTTTTGCGGAACTCGATCTGCATATGCGTAGTACTTGTGGTATAGTTATAGTAAGTATACATATACATGTATTTGATCAACTTTTACATGAAAGAAAAACACAAAAATTATAAAAGTATATTAGAAATATTAATTCTAACAATAAAAGAATGTTATAAATCATAAAATATTACGATTTATAGTAAATAGTGTATTTACTCAGAGGATGAATACTCACCAAAAACGATAAGTAAGACTAGAGCATCGCCCGCCTGAGTCAATACTTGCCAACATGACAAGTTTTTATCTGCGGTTTTGTGTTCGCTGTTTGTAAAAGTTTCATTATAGACTGAATTCATTCAATCCCTACGATGCCAAACGTTCTGCAAGCTCTACGGCTAAAATAGTGTATAAATACTTCAATGAAAATAGCGTTCCTACTTCACAGAATTTAGTTTATTGTGGGTGGTCCTGGAACGTAACCCCCGCCCTAACGAGGGAACACTGCATACAGGAAACAGGTCGATGCTAGGTGGCTATCTTAACACAAAGTAAACAAAAAGTTTCTAACAATAAGACCCAGGGCTTTGATACACAGGAATACCAGGCTAAATTGACAAATCAGGGAAAAGACAGGATTAGAACTATAGATAACACTGTACTACACAGGGCTAGATGCTAGAAAGGAATACATAGAGCTTCACACTAACAATGGACTGCACAAACACAGCACAAGAAGCTAGAAGCAGATTACACAACACAGGACAGGATTAAATCAATGAAACAGAAACAGACACACCATGAACAGGAGCACGAAACGAATTTGAAAGCGACAAGATCAGATAAGGTGGTATAGTATTAAGATGCCTTAAATAGGCCTAGCACAGCAGTCTGTAGAAGATGGTCAGAAGGCAGCCGTGTAGGGTGATGTATCTGCCGGACTGCATCCTGACACGACCCATACTAAAAGAAACACATTCTATACAGGTTTTACACTTTGTTAGTCAAGTTACATAATGTCATGATTTTTCCTATAAATTATGTTATATGTTAAATACATTACCTTAAAACGTGTATATAAAAAAGTATAATACATCTGGAACTCTTGTATATCAGTAACTCTACTTCAGATGTTGGAAAAAAGTCTGTTTGAAATCATATGACTGTTACAGCTGATCATGTTGGGTGTTTACAGCCAGTGATCCTATAAAGGTTTAGAACTTGGCCATGTGGATGAATTACAGATTTACTTGATAACACTATTAAATTGAATTTTTATTATTAATTGGTGCTTCCATAACCTGACATTTCCTGGATAGTAAAATTCATTATCAGTTTAAAATGACGATAATAAAACTCCTCTTAAATTCTTTGTCACTGGCTGTGCCTGGATCTGAACAAACAACATATTAAATAATACTGATTTTTATAACCATAAATTACAATAAATATTCCTCAAATCTGTAGGAGCCGCTCTTCTTGTTTAGTTCAACAGGTTTCATTTCCATGTCATGGAGAGTTCATTTTTCACTCCTGGTGTTTTTCCAGCTGCTCTCACTATTCCTTCTTTTGCTTTGTCAGATCTACCATCACCACTGATTTTTGCTCTTTAATTATTATTTCTATGTCTCTGGTGTACTCACTTATCGCCTGCCCTGATCTTTAAATCCCTCTCAGGGTCAAACTTACTCATTAGCTCCCTTTCATATGCTCTTGTACAAGCTCTTTGACAGTTATGTAAGTTTTAATAGGTGTAGATTCTGTCTGTGTATTCAGACTACTGTGTAAGGAAGAGAGATCCCGTTCAGTTCGGACTAATGTGGAAAGCTCTATCAACCACTAAGGAATCATCAAGCTGAATCGTTGAGATCTTTCATTGTGGGCATGGTTAGTTTTCAGAGAAAATTGCTCTATAGTCCTATAGCCTTGAAGCATTTTAGCTAAATAGGATAGAACCCTGTTTTGAGTCCATTGAAGCAGGAATATGTTATGAATCTGGCTGCAGCAGGATGCCAGTGTAGGGAATGTCAGTAAAGCAGCTGCATGAGGGAAAAAGAGTGAATATATGGTGTTCCCTTATTTACATAACATTTGTTAGTCGTCTCTACTCTGTTCTCTCAGGTACAATTCGTTCACAGCACTAAAGTAACATTGGCGTGTAGGTCTGTTAGTGTGTCTTGAGCTGGTACGATTGGATCAGACACAGCAGAGATTCTGGAGTTATGAAAATAGTCCACCAGGGGAAAAAGTCCAGCCACCAGCATCATGTAGGCTCCGTCCTGTGAGCACTTATGAAACTTAGAGAATGACTAACACAAACTATGCAACAGATGAGCTACTGTATCTGGCTTTACGTCTATAAGGTATAACGATAATGTCAATGTGTCTAATAATTTGGGCGGTGAGTCAATAGTGTGAAAACACCACCACCCAAACAGTACCTGATCCATGATGGTCCTGTGGAGCCCCTGGCCATCAGAAAACAGAGTAAAGGTGACTAACACAGTATGTAGTGAAACAAATTGACTGCACTCTGAAGCTACAGAACTACAAAATACTCCTATATGGTTAACAGAAGCTGCTATACTGGACACTGTGTTTAGGAACTATAGGAATAGACTGTGTAGGATATAGGCACTAATGCCACATAGCCATAAAGTAGAGGAAAAATAAAAGGAGAGACTTTTGATGCCTTAGTACAATCTCATGATCGTTTAAGCACTGAATAAGAAGATGAGTCTTTAGTTGCCTTTGAAGGCAGCAAATTACCATTCAAACATGGAGTGAAAGTTCACTTCACCACTCGGGTGCCAGTACAGACAAGTGTGCTCGTCTTAATCTTGGCTACTGGGATCAGATAAGCCATGCTTGGGTTTCAAAGAGTATAAGGTGCAAATCGTGTTTTGATTAATGTCTTACGATAGGAAAGAGGTGGTCTATTTTGTAAGTGAGCATCAGTGTGTGCATTTACATGCACTTAATTTGACCAGAATCAGATTTCTGATGGTACCCATGGGAAGACTTGCCATGAGAGCATTGTAGTGTTCTAGTTTTGATAATAACAAAAGACAAGTACCTGGTTGGCTTCCCTGGAAAAGAAAGATTGAATTCCCCCGATGTTGTAGAGGAGATAAATGTATGTCTGTGTGAGTTTAACAATACAAATTTTGGGATGTTTTTAAAGAATCTTGCTGGTTGTGATGTTGGAGTTACCTGGGACATGACAAGAATGTTAATCAGCTCAGCCTCGCTCCAGTTTAGCTTTAAGTGATAAGCTGATAAGCATAAGGAGAAGTCTTCCAGATGTGCTAAGATGCAGGTGAGGGGGCTGTTAATTAAATAAAGGGAATGATGATAGGATAGGTTGAATCTCATCTGTCATCAGTGGCAGGAGAAGCCATGTCAAATTGAGAGTTCACCAAGAAAATAAGTAGAGAGGAAATAACAGGAACGGCTTGACTCCATTTAAGGTTCATGGTAGGTGCAGATTTTGTTTCTCTGCATGATACCTGATATGACTGTCCCTCCAGGTAGAAAGGAAGCCACTGCCAATCACTGAGCCTAGGAGAATATTTTGTTTTACCGTGTCAAAGGATCAGAAGCAAAACACTATGGCAGTTTTTGTGGAGTGTGCTGCTTTGAAGCCAGACTGGTTGCAATCCTGTTGGCCTTTTTGTAGGAGAAAGTTAGACAACTGATTGTGAACAGCATGTTTTTGGTGTTTTATGGTGATGAAATGGGTTCCACATGTGATATGATTCCTGAATGAAAAATATCATCTGTAGAAAGAGGAGTAAAGCAAGTTGAGGTTTTTATAATGTTGCTTATCTGTAGTCAACATGGTGGCAAGTGAGAGAACTCAGATCTTGTTTATCTTCTTGTTGAAGTATGTGGCCAATCCTTCAGCAGTTAGGGTGGGGATTTTTGGCGAGACAGAGGTGTTGATTAGTGATTAAAAATATTACAGGGAGTTTACATGGGTCAGAAGTAGATGCTTTCCAGTTTCCTTTGTAGAATGTCTTGGATATCAATCTTTGAACTTTCTGACTGTAGATCTTCGTTCACTTCGAGAAACATGCAGTAGTTCTGGGTGTAGGATTAGAAGATTTTATTGCTCTGAAGGAAAGAGGGCAGAGCTGGTCTACTGATAATGATATAGATTTAGATTTAAGTGGATTTAAGTGGAAAGGCAGAAAAACAAATAATTATGAAATGTGAGAGGAACGCGTCACTGTTAGTTTTAATGGTGGCGACGCCCATGACCTTAAGGCACTGTGAATGACTTAAGGGAGAGGAAGTCTTGGTTTTGTTGGGTTAAGATATGTATGGTTTATTGGTTTGTTTACATGAAGTAGAGAGAGGGCAAGAGAGGAAGTAGTGGTGTGAGAGATGTTTTGATGGCTGGGGATGGTCAGTTGAAGACGAGGTCAAGAATGTTGCCTCCCTAGTACATCAGAGGGCAGCGGTTAATGGATAGGTTGAAGAGTGGAAAGAGTGGAAAAACTGGGCTGAGAGAGTCGCCTGCTATCTGATTGCTCATTCCCTGGGACTATTTAAGGGCATCATTTGACGCTGCTAAACGCAAGATCATCTGCTTTCCTTTAGTTCATTTAGTTGGTCCTCTAACTTTCAGTTACGTCCAGCCCTGTGCATTTCCATTTAAGCTTCAAGCCGTGTGTATTTCTATTCTGGCTTCATTTTCCCTGCTTCATTGGCCCTGTTGCACGGGGCCCGTTTCAGATGGTTCCATTGTTTCCAAGCTCTGGTTTTAAGTCCAAGTTTGTATCCAGCCCCAGGACTTGAATGCAACTTCTAAGCTCTGTTTCTGTTAAGCTCCTGCTCTTATGCATGCACCTTTCCTTTCTGGTTTTGTTTATTTCCCCACTTTTTTTCTAATGAATTCTTATGCAGTTGTCCTGTTTAAATGTCAGGCTGTTAGGGTTTCAGGTTCGATATACTCTTGGTTGGGGCTTCCCCTGTGAACCCTAATAAAAATTGGATAATAAAAATAAACTCTGTTTCTGCTGCAACATTTAGATGATCGGGTCGGAATTTGGCCTAAACAATGTAAGAGCATGGATCTATCAAATGTTTTAGAATGCTGATGGTGAAGTAATGGTATGAGGGATATTTTCATGGTACGCTTTGGGTCCCTTAATAGTATTTCTGCTGATAATGTCCATAACGTTATGACCAGAGTGTATCCATCTGCATCCATGCATTTGGCATTTATCATTCTGGTGCATTCACTATACTTTTCAAACTCATTTTTATACTTCATATTCATCACCTTTATCTATAACAGATAGGAAAGAAAGATTGAAGAATAGAAAATAATTGTTAGCCACTACTGCCCAACGATGCTTTACTAATTATGCTTTACTTAATACAATAACCCATGCATTATTCAGATAGCAGGTTAGTGACTTGGCTGAAAAGTGTGCCAAGATTATTGGTTGCAGCAAATATTAGTGTAACATGCATGACTCAAAAGAAATAATATTTTTACTACTACAAGCTGTAGTTCTGCAAAAAGCAGCTTTTATGAGTGTAAAGATATAAAGCTGCCATAAGTATTGCAAATTCCAGAGGTAACTGATGGCTTTTGCTTATTATTATTGGTACCAGGTTGGCAGTAGGTTGGTGTTGCAGACAGCTGGTCTCCTCATGGTTGTCCTGGGGCTTTTTGGGAAGTTCAGTGCCGTGTTCATCACCATTCCTGAACCTGTTATCGGAGGCATGTTCCTGGTCATGTTTGGGATGGTTGCTGCTGTGGGGATATCAAATCTTCAGGTAAAGCTCACTTTATTACAAACAACACAAGCAAGTAAGCTAGTAAGTTTAAACAGTCTGCAGAACGGGTTTGAAATTTACATGAAATACAGTAAAATAATGATCATATCTAAACTAATGCAATATCCCATTTGATTCACTTTCTTTCATTGTTACCTATTCTCAGAGTTGGTGCAATGGGACAGCAATTGTTTTGTGCAGTTTTGCTACATAAAAACGCATTTGTGACAATTTGATAGACAACGTCAAACTGAACATAAAAATCATTTCCGATTTGCTGCATCACATGAAAAATAGTGGAAAATTAAAATGCTTTTTTTTTTTTTACTTTATTCGCATCAATCAGTTAATAGGACCAAACAATATGAATGTGGTTTTTGCTTTAGCTTTTGACAAGTTTCTGTCTAGGTAATTTCAGGTTTCAGCATCTGGATCAGTGTCGTTTTCAAAATCTGTTTTATGAGTTGGGATATCATTTGCTTGAGCTCCATGTCCCTCGTAGCTGCAGTAACTAGCATCTGTCCTAATGTGGCACAGGTCTCCTGTCTTCCAGGAATTATTCCATAGATTTTAAGTGGAGAAGCCAGATACAGTACGTTGGTCAGACAGATAAAACTGTCTGTCACATGCTCCATTTGCTCTCACAAAATAATTGGGAATGCAAATGGCATTGATTTCTGAGTACTGCTTAACCAAGCTCATAGGTTAATGACACATGCAGCACAACAAATGAGAGGAGCCCATAGTTTGTCCTGGTGACTCATTTCTATCTCATAGGTTTATTTATTTAATTTTTTTAAATAAAAAATGCTGTTATGGTGCGTCTTTGAACCTTACGCATTTTTTCGCCCCAGATCTATACAGAGGCCTTTATTTGCAACAATATTTGGTAGAAACATTGTCTTTAAAAGTGTAAGTAGGCATAACAGTCATGCTTTTGCGTCTATTAAAGAGAGTCAGATTTATTTCTGTAGCTATTTTTTTACAATAGAGCATTGTCTCTATTGTAAGCTTTCCAGTTTTATTATCTACTAAAATCTAAGGCCAGTCCCAAATTGAGCAAAAGTAGCATGCACTTGTACAGTAACTTATTGCACCTATAAACACTTAAATGTAAAAAGTAAAAACGCACTGATAAACGTGTAAATCTAAACATTATTTAATCGATGCAGTAACCTATTGTAGTCATTCTGGACAGCACCACTCTGTGAACAGACAGAATATAAACCAGAATAATATTTTTAAACATGAACAAATACAGTTAAGGCACAATGAACTTAATAAAAACAAAAATAACATAGCAATGTACTACATTTTACCTGTAGATTAATCAGGTTGTGCTGGTCCTTTTCTCCACTCCACTTTACTGTTGTCGTCTTGTCACGTCAACACAAGCAGCACAACCCGCCCCTCTCACAATTATGAGGAACTTCTGCTATGTTTTTTTACCCTCCTCCAAAAAATAACAAATGTAACAATGTTTATAAAATCCCACAGTGCTTTGCTACGTAAGAATACATTATTATTGAACCAGCAGTACATTTACATTTAGTCCTTTCACCTGATGGTATCAGCAATATGTAAATGACTTAAACATGAATCGTTGAGTGTCCAGACAGACTGGCCTGGCTACTTCTGTTTAAAACTACAGCTGTCAAACCAGACCTAATTTGTACAATGAAATCGATAACACCCCACACATTGGTTTGTAGTTGTAGCATCTAGTTTGAATTATAACGCACATACTATTTGTATTTTTGTTTATTGCTTATTTGACTTAGAAGTATAAGATTTGCCATATGTTGCATTCCATATGTTGGGTAATGCATAGCAGTTGAGTAATGTCACCTAGTAACAGCTGTTTTTGCATTTGTTAATCTTAAGCTTACAACCAAAAAATAGTTTTAATGATGTTTAAACCTTTTAATGATGTGTAAACAATAGCAGTTATCTAAATAATAATAATAATAGTTGAAACTGTTAATTTCAGTCAACCTCAGCTGACAGTAAATGCACATCATCTCCGCAAATTCCTACAGTGCTAACAAATTGACTGATATGTATGAATAATAAAATGACATAGCACTTAAGCATATCTGATCTCAAAGGTGGTATGCATTTCAGTAACAGTAATCAAATAAAGAGGAACTGGAATCCACACGAGTCAGGCAGTTATCAGATGTTTCAGTAGTCCATGTGCGAGTATACAGAAGTGAGGTGGTAGCACGTGTGACTAATCATTAATTAGTTTTAAATACACAAGTTCTATAGAGACTAGCCATATACAATATATGCTCAGATCTGGTCAGTTAAGTGTAATCAATTACCTTAATGCATGTCTTTAGACTATGGGGGGAAGCTGAAGTACCCAAGAGATTAAACCCATGTGGACATGAGTCACTGTGCTGCTTTTTTTATGAACAAATCTATGTATTTACTTTTGGACATCATCAGATTTTCACTCAAGCCCTGAAAGTAGATAAAAAGAACCCAATTAAATATAAGATTTGGTCATTTATTCATTTTGAAGGAAATTATATGTTATTCTACATGTGTCATAAGTATATTGGTTTTAGTATCTGGTGACCCCTTGTGCAGAAATAAATGCAACTTTTCCAGTAACTCTTTTATGGACTTGAAATAATTTCAGCCCATTCTTCTGTAAATAACAGCTACAACTCTGGGATTATGGTGGGGGTCTTTCACAGCATTTTCACTGGATTAAGGTCAGGAATTTGACTTGGCCAATCCAAAACTTTATTTAACCATTCTTTAGCTTGGGATTACTGACTTGCTGCATGACCCACATTTTCTTAATATTCAATTCACAGACAGACCTCCTATTGTAATATTAATCTAAAGTTGGCTGGTATGATTCAGAATAGATTTTTCTCTCAATAATGGCAAGCCATCCTGGCCCCGATGTAGAAAAACGAACCATTACTGATACTTTCACCACCATGTTTCACAGAAGGAGTAAAACGCTTATGTTGGAACGTGGTGTTTTTCTTTCTCCAGACATAACGCTTATTTAAACACAAAGGTTCTACTTTTGTCTCACCCATCAATAAAATAGAATTGAATAGGATTGAATTTTCCTCAATTTTTAAATTGAAAATCTAAGGTTCAAATGACACCTCTGGCAAGCTGCCAATGATAGGTAATTGAGCAAGGCCCTTAAAACGAGATTGTATAATGCTGTGGAAGCACCAACTGTGGTGAAACACCAATCAGAAACCATGAAAACACCAGCAGAAACCACATTGCATTCCTCAGCAATAACCAGAGGCAGGATGCGCACCAGCATTTGGTACAGTGTCGGTTCACAGTGCTGAGCCATCCTGGTTCTGTATTTCACTACTGTAAAGTCCAGTCAGTGGTGATAATGCATTTATACGTCATGCCAATTGCCCAAAAGAAGAAGAACTAGGGCGTGATCATAGGCATATCACGTTACATTATTGGGTGGCAGTGGTGTAAGTATGAGTGTGTAAGTGTGTGCACTTTTGTAAGTCGTTCTGGATAAGGGCATCTGCTAAATACTGTAAATGTAAATACCCTACAATGGATTTGCACCCTGTTCCTGCCTTGTGCCCTGTGTCACCGGTTAAGACAATGAATGAATACTGTATTGTATTATATTGTATTGTATTGTATTGTATTATATTATATACTGTATATGTACAGTATATTATATTAGTCTATGGTGTGATTTCAGACACACCCTCAGAACAGGCCCAGTGATGAGAAGTGTCCAAATGGTATAGCCGGTGGCTGTAATGTTTAACTTTATTTTTATGACTTTAATGAATTTACTTTTCACTTATTTTATGTCTATTACAAGCATTGTATTTCATTCTTTTTCTATATTCATAATTATTAATTAATTACATACGAATATAGGTGTAAAACTATTTTGGGGGACAGATTAATCTGATTGCAGGAACCGATTAATCGTATTTGCTTTACTTATGGGGAAATTCGATTCGGACTTTGAATAAAATAGAGTTTGAAAAGCCCTCTTGCCTTTGAATTCCAATCTTTTTTTTACTATTAACCTAAGGACACACATTATCTACACAATTGACCTAAAACTAAATGAGTACACAGTTTGTTCTTCGTATGTGACATGAATGATTTGCCTTGAGCGAATCAGGAGTCCTACACAGTAAAACTTGTAGGACTTCAAAAACAGCAGATGTTTAAACTCTTGAGCCCAGAGGTAATTATAGCATTGGCGGTATTAAACGGGTGCAAACTTGACAGCACCCACAAAAATGTCCTAGCTGATTTAGTCAGTCTGTTAAGGCTTGTTTCTCAGGTTCTGTGGTTTTCAGTGGGGGGAAAAATATGAATGGGTTCCTAACATAAAGATTCATTTCCATTTAAATGTTGAAATGTTAGAATTTGTAGTTTCAGTTAGGATTTGTCCCTAGATAAGGTCACAACTGTCCAGAAAAACATGTTTTAAAGTTTTCACTGGCTTGTAAATTATGTAATTCCTTACATGGAAATAAGATTACTATTTATTATAGCAGATTAGTGGTTTAAAAAGTGGTTTAGGGGAGCAACATATTTCTGTTTGGCTGTGTTCAAAATTAGCCCAGTCAAACACAAGGACATCACATGCTGTATCTAATAAAGGAACCTAACTATATTAACACTGTCAATTGTGGTGGTTTATAACGTGATGGTTTATAATCATTCCTTTAGAGTCAAATTTAAGCAGGTAAAAAGGCAATTAACATGTGAAGCTACAGTATTACCAATATTTATATCTGCATATCATCCTAAATTTTAGTGGATGATGCAGTCACCTTAAACCTGGGATTCACCCACCTCCACAAGAAGAATGCATATGAGAGAATGAAAAAATATCTATAAAGATCTATAAAGAAATGGTCTGCCAAATTAGAAATAGAACTTGCCCCCTTCAGACACCGTTGTGTTGAATCAGCTTGTGTCCGATTCATATTTATTTTACCATCCAACTTAATCATGTTCCAAAATCATGCCTTCTCTAAACCTGATGTAGTATCAAAGGTGGAACCATGGTTCACACATCTTTGTTTTTGGGTAACTCTTGACTGTCTGCAAATGTATCTGTATAGTGGACCTTATCAGGAATGTTCAGTGTGATTGTTTTACAAGCTTAACGCAAGGCATTTTTCAAAATGTTTCTGCTTTATTGCAGTATGTGGACTTGAACTCTTCCAGGAATCTTCTGATCTTTGGCGTTTCAGTCTTTAGCGGGCTTGTGTTGCCATCGTGGTTTCATTCAAACCCAGGCATGATTGACACAGGTAAATGTGACTTGCTTACAAAAAATCAGTATCTTGTTCATGTTTCTAAATACAAGAACGGTGGAGCCTGTGTATTTAGTTATAAATATTGTGTAATATTTATGTATATAAAGTTGTAAATAAATATAGTTATTACCTAGATCAGACAACCTTCTTCCATTGCTCCATGATCCAGTCTTTCTTTTGTAAATTATCTGACTCCCTTTTCTTTTACATCATGTGGGCGGTAGGGTACGTGTTCACCATTTGCTTGGGGAAATAATGATACCAGGATGCAGTATATAAAGAAGCTGGTGGATTGAGTGTTACTCTGGGCATTATTCTGCTAAAAAATCATGTGGACTTTACTTTGCAAATTCTACCTACCCAAACATTGTTGCAGACAAGATAATAACGTAATAACGTTTTAGGCTCATTTATGTGTGTAGGATTATGTACTATCACCTATCAGTTGATTATGCACACCACCTTGTTTCTATACTAATTGCATCCATTTTTGTTGCTCTACAAATACAGACTGTAATTCATCTGTTTCTACATTCCTTGTTACTCTGATTTGTGGTGGTCAGTTCAGGGTCCTGACCATTAGAGAACAGTTACTGCAGTAACACATGGTGGTAGTATGTGGTATCACATCAGACATGACAGTGCTGCTTGAGTTTTTAAATACTACAAATAATCCACCTACTGAAAATGTCCATCCACCAATATCTGCTGAATATCACATAATGCAAAACGTATTTCCCAGAATTCCCCATATGTAAAATTCCTTTACCAAGTTTTACTCCCTCCACTTTCCGATTAATCTCATTTGTTCCGCAATTCATTCATTAAACATTTGTGTTCCCTGACTGAATCAGGGCATTGAGACTGTGTTTAGCTTTACAGTTGTTTCAGACTTTTCTGTGTTTCTAAATCCAGCTTTTGTTATACTCCCAGTCACGTTGATGTTCCATTTACTTGGCCCTGTTAGTTTAATTCTTGTTTTGTCACCATTTCATTTCCCTTCTCTGTTTGTTGAGCCTAAAAACAAACAAACAAGCAAAAAACCCACATTTAAATGGGATATTTTCTTGATAACCCAAGGGGCTTGACATTTGGCCCACTTTCTTTTCCTTTTACTATGAATGATACCAGTACGTTGTATTCTTAAGAGTCACATTTCATAGTTATTCAGACAATGCGTAGTTGTGGATGCCTGTAACTTAGTGCCACAGTCTTAGGTAAACAGGGATCATGTCTACACAGAACTGTTTGCTGAAGGGATAGTGATGTTTGTAAACCAAGTGAAGCTCATAAAAACATGATAACCAGGCTTGATAAACTTTTACCAAGCAAAAGATCAGCTTTTGCTCTACAGACTTTGTGTTTTGGTGTTATTTTAGATCCTGTTTCAGGTAACAAACACACAACATTACCTAAACTGCTTTCTATCAATTTAAGGAATCCCGCCTTTATACTGTCTATCTAAAGTAACAAAACAAATGATTTGTGCAAAAAATAAAAAGTACCATTACACTTTAGAATTTACTATTCATTACCATTCATTTAGTATGGTGTTTATTATCATTTTTACTGTGTTTTACTATATTCATATTATTAGTAATGTAGCAAAAGGCCTTGCTGGTGATGTAATAATGGGTCATTGGGTGCATCCAGGATTAACTAAAGGTGTGAGCAGAATTGTCTGGGCTTTTAAGGTTAGGCCTGTTTATCTGCAAATCCTCTTTATAAGTCTTGGTATGGCTGTAATCTCATCACTTCATTTAGCTGCAGCTTCACCAAATGTCACCATTTTAAACATATATTTGCACTTGTTGGTAAGATAATTGTAGGTATAATAATAATGTTTCTTTTCTTTCTTATTCTTATTCAAAAGGTCTCACAACAAATTGGCCTTATTACTGAACTCAAATTATAAGCAATGTTTTTTTCTTAAGCTGACACATTGAACTTCTGACCAACTCGGCTAAAGCAGTCCTGGTCAGATGGGCGTTAATCAGCCCTAGTCCATCTTTTCATTAAGGAGGCTTTGTGGGTTTTGTGTTTTTAACAGGCATAACAGAACTGGATCAGCTCATCATGGTGCTCTTTACCACCCACATGTTCATTGGTGGCTTCTTTGGATTTGTCCTGGATAACACAATTCCAGGTATGTCCCATGCCTGACGAGAATAAAAGCTCCACTCATATGTACTCATTCAAATAATTTGAATCCATATTGAATAATATGTTTGTTTAATCTGCTGTTATACCGTAGGGAATATCGAAATGGCCTACACATCACTACATCATTCGAAGTGTCTCTAAAAATGCATGGATATGCACATTTAACCACCTTCAGCTCATAGGAGCTAACTGGCTAGCTTGTGGTGCTCACATCCAGCTCTGAAAGCAGCAGAACCAACAGTCTGTTGGAACAGCCTAAACCATGTGGGTTTGCCATGTTTTGGTTAACCAATGTAGCTAGTTTACTTTACCAGTATATTTAGTTTAAAGGTTTACCAGTACAGCCAACAACATATAGTGAACCTTGCTGGTAAACTTTTACAGTAATTTTTACATTTATGGCATTTAGCAGACGCCCTTATCCAAAATGACTTACAACTGATACAGTCTTACAATTGAAGCAATGGTTGGTTAAGGGTCTTGCTTAATGTTCCAACTGTGGCAGCTTAGCAGAAGTGGGATTTTGAACACAGAACCATCAGGTCCAGAGACCAATGCGTTAACCGCTAGGCTACCCCAGGTAATGCTACTTTAAGCAGTATAACCACATCGAGTGGAACACTGGAATTCTTCACTCAAACAATTTGCACATCAATCTGTCCATTTAAATGTTTTATTTGCCCCAAATTCAAAAAGAAATGTACACCCTAAATAAAACACTACATGTTGCAATATTTAAAGACTATGCACATAATGCAGTTCGTACTGCACTGTACTGCAGTACTGTGGTGGCCTAGTGGGTAAGATGATGGACTATGGACCAGAGGGTCCAGGGTTCAAATCCCACCTCTGCCAAGCTGCCACAGTTGGGTCCCTGAGAAAGGCCCTTAAACCACAATTGCTTGGATTGTTAGACTGTATGAATTGTAAGTCACTCTGGATGAGGGCGTCTGCTAAATGCCATAAATGTAAATGTCCAGACAGTGGCCATATATATGCTATATATTTCCATAAGACCCAAAAAGAGGTAGAACCAGGGTATATCATGTATTACCAGTCAAAAGTTTGGACGCACCTTCTCATGCAATCTTTTACTTAAGTGTTAAACCAACCAAAAAACACTGCTCACAAAAATGAGTAAATCTTTCATTATAAAATATTTCATTTTAAAATATCCCTTAATACTTGCTTTAGATTTTATATTCTTCAAAGTTAGGCACCTTTTTGCTTTGATTCCAGCTTTTCACACTTCATGCACTCTCACAATCACCTTCATGAAGTAATCCTGAAATGGTGTTCCAACAGTATTTAATGTTCCCAGAGGTGCTGAGCACTTGTTGGCTGCTTTGCCTTCACTCTGTGGTCCAACTCGTCCCATACCAATCTAATATGGGTTTAGATCAGGTCGTTGTGGAGGCCAGGTAATCTGATGCAACACTAAATCATCCTCTTTCTTGGTCAAATACTCTTCCATAGCCTGGGGTGGGTTTGGGGTCATTGTCCTGTTAAAAAGCAAATTGTTCCCCCTTAGCACAAACCAGATAGGATGACATGTCAGTGCAGAATGCTGTGGTAGCCATGCTGGTTAAGTATGCCTTGGATTTTGAATAAATTGCCAAGTGTCACCTGCAAAACAGCCCCATATCATCACACTTCCTCCATCATACTTCATGGTGAGAGCTACACATTCAGGAGGCATCCGCTTACCTTTTTTACGTCTTACTTACTTGTAGCCAGGTTCAGTTGTAGTAATCACTGTCATTCCATGGTGGTATTTGGGCCAGTAGACCTGCCAAATGGCATGTGTGGCCCAGAACTATTGTTGCTTTAAGAGTAGCCACATCTATACCAGAGATTCCGTTAGTGAATGCTAGATAACCAGTATAACCAAGAGATTTTGCAGGACAGTCATCATAATACCATTTTTACAGGTGAATCAGTAGGACAATGCTAGTTTACCAGCACATTTTACTGGTGTACCTTCTGCACCATGTTGATGGCGAATGAAGTATAAACAGTTACAGATTATACAGATTATCATCACCTTCCTAAAATAATGGCCAAAGTCATTTATTCAGGTTTGTCAGAA
This sequence comes from Parotocinclus spilosoma, assembly GCA_033117975.1. Taxonomy (NCBI): domain Eukaryota; kingdom Metazoa; phylum Chordata; class Actinopteri; order Siluriformes; family Loricariidae; genus Parotocinclus; species Parotocinclus spilosoma. The sequence goes on from JAVSBV010046949.1 coordinate 23,795, forward strand.
AACACAAAAAAACTGAACAAAATATAGAAAATTTGTTTTTTTTTTATTAATTATTTTACTGAAAAAGGGTATAAAAATAGATGACTTTTAACATACATACAAGAATGTCTGTCAATTATGCAACATAAGAGAAGGCAAAGTCCTGAACGTTTCTTTGTAACTTAAGCAATTCTAAACTTCCGACAATGAAGAGTAACTAAACAATGAAGAGTAACTAATGAATTAACTAAGCATAATCCTGAGGAAACATGCTTCTCATCACTTCTTTAAGCTTTTCAATGCTGGGTTTTTGAATAATGCCTTTTAATGTGGCAAACTGGCATTATGTGTTTCACTGACTGGAGATCCTGGAGTTTTCTCTCCTTGATTGGCAGAGCACATGGAAATATTCTAATCCATGATATTGGCTTATTTGGTACCTGTATTCTCTGTGGCAGTTCTTCCCACACTTCTTCTGAGAAGGACAGCTTGAAATGGACCTTGCCTTCACTGCTAAACTGAAGAGCCCGCAAATCATGCA
>JAVSBV010046950.1:0-11047 GCA_033117975.1 Parotocinclus spilosoma
TTATCACGTATATCAGCACGGTTAGAACACTTCTCAACCAATCAGATTGTGAGGTCGGAACTAACTGTTGTATAAAACACGATATAAAACTCAGCAGTGACACGGTTGGTGCCTGTCTTCCGCCTCACCAGGGGCTTCCGAATTCCGAATTCTTCGATTTCCTCCCGTCCACTGTAACGGCACCGCTTAACCAGCTCGATTACCCATCATGCCCAATCCCTAACTTATATATATATATATAATAACTACTTAGCGTAATCTGTGTTCTGGGGTATTATATGTATATATATTTATATATATGTGGTCGTTAATAACAGCTGGGGTCACTAAAGGTCGTGCAGAGCGTCCGCACTAACGATGTGCTCGTGCTCGTTTAGTTTCTTCTCACTCATTTCGGTCGGTTCCGTCCCTCCCCGGCTCCGGGTTTCCATGGTGAACCTGCTTGGTGTCGTTTGGGAGTCTGATCTGGGCTCTGCGCAGGAATTCGGGGCGCTGTGACCACTGAGAGGCCCTAACGAGGACTCATTTCCATTTAAGAGTCAGATTGAAAAAAAAAAAAACGTTTGGCTTGCTGTTATTTTTCCCGACTTTCTGAATCCGTAAGCAAAGCGTTTGATGTTGATTTGGATGATTTTTACATAATAAGGACGATCTTTTGTATTCGGCCCTGATGCAGGCTTTATAAGAAGTGCATAATAAGACTTTTTTATTTATTTATATCCATTAATCGAGGTTGGATAAATTAAACGTTCTTGGGAGGAAACTTTTAATTGGAGGGTCAGAGGACGTAAACCAGAACATCCCCGTTCCTCCACTGGCTCGTCTTCTTCCTCTTTCCGACATTAAACTGGTTTACGAATGGAGGTCCACGTTACCATTCTACATCACAAGCATTTCCAGTTCATGTCTCCTTTCTACTAGACCGAAAGCCGGATTTGTGTCTCCGTTCCACTGGGCAGAAGATCCCAGTTTATATCTCCATTCCATTAGACATAAATTCTGAGGTTCTTGTCCCTGTTCAATTTGACAGTAATTCCCAGTTTATGTCCCTATTCCATTAGACAAAAACTCCCAGTTCTTGTCTCTGTTCAGTTGGACATAAATTTCCAGTTTATGTCCCTGTTCCATTGGACAGAAATTCTCAGTTCATGTCCCTGTTCCATTGGACAGAAATTCTCAGTTCATGTCCCTGTTCCATTGGACAGAAATTCCCAGTTATTGTCCCTGTTCAATTGGACAGAAATTCCCAGTTAATTCCCCTGTTCCATTAGACAAAAATTTCCAGTTCTTGTCCCTGTTCAGTTGGACATAAATTTCCAGTTCCTGTTTCCATTTTACTGGACAGGTCCACATGACATCTCTCCATTCTTACCAGTTTTTTGTTTCTTTTTTACGAATCTTAGAAGTCCATCAAAGTAAAAAAACTGATTTCCAGATCAGTAAGAATCCACATGATCAGCTCCAGAATTCCGGTGTTACAGCGATCGGGAATACAGACGCTGAGTTCCATTCCGTCTGTATTTCCAAACATCAGCTCTGATCCTGCGGTGATGGTAATGAATGAGAAAACAACTAAAGTCAATTTCCTGTCACCCTGTCATGAGCCGTTGCCATTCGTTCTCATTAGAGGGGTTTAATGGGTCTTCATCAGCGCAACTAATCTTCATCTGGCAACCCAGAAGCTTGAATCCTACAACGAATCCAGCACAGAGTCACCATTAAGCGTTTGGGGTTAACCGGGTATTAGCATGATGAGATGACCTTTTGTTCTACAGAACAGTAAATAAAATGTTTCAGAGTTAATATGCCGCTTCGTTTATTACAGAAAGGTTCGCCGAGAATAAATCGCAAATTAGTGGAAATAAAGTAAAGATTCTGGGGACTAAAGGTCATGTGTTTGCTCTTCTCTAAACTAAATATCACCAGAGTTTGATAAAAAAAAAAAACGGCATCCAGGGCGACAGAAGTCTCTGTTTATCCATCAACGTCTTTCTTTTCTATTAAACAACGTTCGAGGAACAGTAAGAGTTCAAGGTGTTACCCTGGTCACCAAATTCCCCAGATCTCAATCTGACAGGATTAGGATTCAGATAAACCACTTAGCTAAACTAAGTTGTTCCATTAGACAGGAATTCCCAGTTCATGTCCCTGGTCCATTAGAAATTAGGTTTAATTGGACAAAATTCCCAGTTCAATTACAAAGGAATTCCCAGTTTATGTTCCTGATCAATTGGACAGGAATTCCCAATTCATGTCCCTGTTCTATTAGAAAGGAAATCCCAGTTTATGTTCCTGATCAATTGGACAGGAATTCCCAGTTCATGTCCCTCTTCTATTGGACAGGAATTCCCAGTTCATTTCCCTGTTCTATTGGACAGAAATTCCCAGTTTATGTCCCTGTTCTATTGGACAGAAATTTCCAGTTCTTGTCCCTGTTCTATTAGAAAGGAATTCCCGGCCCTGGTGGTTCTGGTGATCCTGGTGGTTCTGGTGATCCTGGTTGTCCTGTTGATCCTGGTGGTTATGGTGGTCCTGGTGATCCTGGTGGTTCTGGTTGTCCTGGTGGTTCTGGTGGTTATGGTGGTCCTGATGATCCTGGTGATCCTGGAGGTTCTGGTTGTCCTGGTGGTTTTGGTTGATACTGGTGGTACTGGTGGTTCTGGTGATCCTGGTTGTCCTGGTGATCATGGTGGTTCTGGTGGTCCTGGTGGTTCTAGTGGTTTTGGTGATCCTGGTGGTTCTGGTGGTTCAGGTGATCCCGGTGGTTCAGGTGGTTCTGGTGGTTTTGGTGGTTCTAGTGGTTTTGGTGATACTGGTGGTTCTGGTGATCCTGGTGGTTTTGGTGATCCTGGTGGTTCTGGTGGTTCTAGTGATATTTGTGATACTGGTGGTTCAGGTGGTTCTGGTGGTTCAGGTGGTTCTGGTGGTACTGGTGGTACTGGTGGTTCAGGTGGTTCTGGTGGTACAGGTGGTTCTGGTGGTACTGGTGTTTCTGGTGGTTCAGGTGGTTCAGGTGGTTCTGGTGGTACTGGTGTTTCTGGTGGTTCAGGTGGTTCTGGTGGTACTGGTGGTACAGGTGGTTCTGGTGGTACTGGTGTTTCTGGTGTTTCTGGTGGTTCAGGTGGTACTGGTGGTACTGGTGTTTCTGTTATTTTGACTCATCTGTCTACATTCTAAAATAAAATCTCAGGACAGTTGAGACTTTTATTTTAATTATCTTCCCCTGTGGAAATGAAGTAAGAACCGTGACCTTTAAAGGAAAATGTCTCCATCTGCATGTTAATGTTATGCAAAGAAGGAAAATGTTCACTGGAACAGTAATTAACAGTCTCCAGTCACGATGCAAAACCAAAAAGGGTTTAGTCCAAAAACTTCTCAAAGGTGACAAAGTTGTGGGGTTTTTTTGTTGTTGTTTTTTTACTCTTCTAAAACTCGTTGCTTTTTTAAAAAACTCATTTCAACTTGAACTGAAACGTTCTCTCTCTTTGTTTTGCCTAAAATAGCTTAGAGCTGATGTTTTCTTTATTTAGTGTAACTTTTTATTTGTTTATTTGTTTTACTAGTATGAGATCAGTATTTGTGGTGTTATTGTGATATTTTAATGTTTTTTTTTATTTATGAATTTTCATACACATTCTCCTCTCAAAAAAGTTAATAAATAAACACAATAACAAACCTTAAATATTGCATATTATGCTGGTGATTATTATTATTATTATTATTATTATTGTTGTTGTTGTTGTTGTTATTATTATTGTTATTATTATTATTATTTGTATTAATATTTTTATTATTGTTGTTGATATTAGAGTTTATATTATATTGCACAGTTATTCTTTAAATATTATTTATTATTCTGGCTATGTATTTATTATTATTATTATTATTATTATTATTATTATTATGCCGTAATTCAAATTTGTTATCATAACAATAACAATGATTAAAAAAATAATTTATAACACTACAAAAAATAATAATAACATTAAGTATTATTAGAATTATTATTATTATTTTTTTTTTAAATTACACTGTTTATTGTATTATTGCTCATTGAGCTGGTTATGCTTTTTAAATTTTTTTTATTATTATTAACCCGTTTAATAAACATTATGACACTGGAGACTTTTATCACTGTAACACTCTTTTGACAATATATTTTTTTTTTACAAACTCTTTGTTAAAAGCCGTTTCTTTTTCTCTCCTAATTATCATGCTGGAGCTTCCTGTCGAGCTGAAGTGCTTTCCTCTGGCTCGGAGCTGAACTCCTCTGTGCTGTCACAGACTTGTTGGTGTATAAATTAGTGGAGAGCGCGGCTCCTGGGCCTGCCGGAGCCGATACGGGCCGTAATTCAGCGCTGATTGGGTTCTGAGAGGGCGGTAATGAGGGCCTGTGCTGTCCTGCTCTGAGAGAGCGGGGTGAGATTGGATCCTGTGGGGAACGTCTGGGAGATTGTTTCTTATGCTCGTTACTGCACCGGGGCCCAGATTAGCAGGAGGCCGGGGAGCGGCCCATCGCCTCACCTCCGCCGCATCGTACATTTAGCGCAGACGTCGTTAGACACGAACAGGCCTGGGGCGGAGCGTCCGGACGCGGCGCCTGAAGAACGAGGCCACGTCGTTAAAGCCGGCGTTCATTTAGTCGATGGATAGGAACGTTTGTGATTGCTGAGGGAAATACGACGGCCTCATGAATCCCTTTTGGAAAACCTTTTTCTTTAGTCGTTTATTATTAATGCGGTCCGGTGTGGGCAGGAAACTCGCCGTGCCAACCATCAATCCCCAAAACTCTTAGAATGCACAGAGGTGATCAAAGTTTCCTCTGATCAGGGGACGAAGCTCAAGGAGCCGCCGAGGACTCGCCTTCAAAAAGTGCTTAAATATTCATGTATAAACACTGTCTGTCTCTCTCTGTCTCTCTCTCTGTCTCTCTCTCTCTCTCTGTCTCTCTCTCTCTCTCTCTCTCTGTCTCTCTCTCTGTCTCTCTCTCTCTCTCTCTCTCTCTCTCTCTCTCTCTCTCTCTCTCTCTCTCTCTCTCTCTCTCTCTGTCTCTCTCTGTCTCTCTCTCTCTCTCTGTCTCTCTCTGTCTGTCTCTCTCTTTGTCTCTCTCTTTGTCTGTCTCTGTCTTTCTCTGTCTCTCTCTGTCTGTCTCGCTCTGTGTTTCTTTTTGTCTCCCTTTGTCTGTCTCTCTGTCTCTCTCTGTATCTCTGTCTGTCTTTCTCTGTCTCTCTCTCTTTGTCTCTCTTTGTCTGTCTCTCTGCCTCTCTGTCTCTCTCTCTCTCTCTCTCTCTGTCTCTTTCTCTGTCTCTGTATGTCTCTCTCTTTCTCTCTTTGTCTGTCTCTGTCTTTCTCTGTCTGTCTCGCTCTGTCTCTCTTTGCCTGTCTCTCTGTCTCTCTCTCTCTCTCTCTCTCTCTCTCTCTCTCTCTCTCTCTCTGTCTGTCTCTCTGTGTTTCTCTTTGTCTCCCCTTGTCTGTCTCTCTCTCTGTCTCTCTCTTTGTCTGTCTCTGTCTCTCTCTGTCTGTCTCTCTCTCTGTCTCTCTCCGTCTGTCTCTGTCTGTGTCTGTCTGTGTCTGTCTTTGTCTCTCTTTGTCTGTCTCTCAATCTCTCTGTCTCTCTCTCTGTCTCTCTCTCTGTCTGTCTCTGTCTGTGTTTGTCTTTGTCTCTCTTTGTCTGTCTCTCTATCTCTCTGTCTCTCTCTGTCTCTCTCTGTTTTCTCTACATTTAATCCTGACCTTTTCCTCGGGATAACATTCTATCGCTGTTCTGCGATATCTCCCGCTCGGATTAGAACCAGGTTCCTTCTCTAGCACTTACTCAGGTGGCACCGCGGTATAAAACCCGACTCCACCTGGGTGCACACCTCAGCCACGCCCTTCAACCGCATTTCTTTTCCGAACAGTTTGGTCTCCTTCACAAGATTCCTAAAAAAGGCGAGGGTTCGTGTTTAAAACTCTAGATTTGCACTTGAATTCCCACGTGACGAGCCGTCAGTTCCACGCGGCATCACTCGGAACGCTAAGTGACACGCCGGCCCGATTTGTATGGCAGCCTTTTTTTTTTTTTGTCGCTGTCAGCAGCTTAATGTGCTGCGCATTTGCATCTTCTCACACCGCCAGTCCCAGGAGCTCCTCGTCCCTCTTAGGGTCTGAAAGCACATCTTAAAGGGGGCGTGGCATCTCACACAATCAAATCAAATCAAAATAAAATAACTTTTTTAAATTAGGATCGAGAGGAGAAGAAGAGCAATTTACAAAATCAAAGCAAGGGAAGCTTTTTCATGGAACAAAAAAAGAAAGTTGCTAAAGTAATACATAGATGAAGTAATAAAGTAAAAATAAATTATATAAGGAGAGGGAAAGGAATGGGAAACAATAAATAAAAAGTTTGAAATGAATGAACGAATCGGGAGCTGACAAGGTTTTGTAATTGTGTATTTTACTAATAATAAATAATTTGAAAAAAAAAAAAACAAGAAAGAATAGAAGAAAAGAAAAAGACTGTGGAGGAAAGAAGAAAGAAAAGACGAACAGGAACGAAAAACAGAAAAATGAAAGAGAAAAGAAAGGATAACAAGAAAAAGGATTTCATCAAATAGATTTAAAATAAGAAGCTGCTCAATGCTTGCATTTTAAATAAAGAAAAGAAGAAAGTAGACGAGAGAAGTAAGAAATAAAAAAGAAACAAAAGGGAGGAAAGAAAGAGGAAGAAGAAATAGGATGAAAAGGGAAAAAAGGCCGTGAAAGAAAGAACAAAGAACAAAAAAGATGAGAGAAGACTAAGGAAAAAGAGAAGGTTGGAAAGAATGAATAAATGAAATAAAAAAGAAAGGAAAAAAAGAGGATAAAAGAAAAATAAAGCAGAAAAAGAATAAATGAATAATAGAAAAAAAGGAAGAAAGAAGACTAAAGGAAGAGACATGGTAAAAAAGAAAGATTAAATAAATAAAAGGAAAAAAAACAAAAAGGAAATTGAAAGAAAGGGAAAAAGAAGATAAAAGAAAAATGAAGGAGTAAAAGAATAAATGATTGAAAGAAAAAAACAAAAAAGAAAGGAAGAAAGAAAACGACATGGTAAAAAAAAAAGAACAAATAAAGAAAAGAAAAAAAACAAACAAAAAACAAATGAAGAAAAATGGAAGAAAGGGCAAAAAAGAAGACAAAAGAAAAAGAGGATAATATTATATTTAAAAAAAATAATAATCAAAGAATAAACAACGAAGATTAAATAAAAAGAAAAAAATAAGACGAAGAAGAAAACACCAAAGAAAGGGAAAAAGAAAGAAATAATTACAGAAAGAAGAACAAGAAGGGAAAGAAAAAGAAAACAGAAAAAAGAAGGGGAGAAAATTATCGAATTAAAAAAGGGTAAAAAAGAAGCGGATGAAGATTTGCATTTTCAAGAATGAAAAAAGAAAAAAGAAATTAAGAAAATTGGAAGAAAGGATAAAAAAGAAGATAAAAGAAAAAAGAAGCAGTAAAAGAATAAATGAACGAAAGAAAAAGACAAAAAAGGAAGGAAGAAAGAAGACTAAAGAAAAAAACATGGTAAAAAACGAAAGAACAAATCAATAAAAGGAAAAAAGGAAATCAAGAAAATTGGGAGAAAGGCAAATAAGAAGACAAAAGAAAAAGAGAAAAATATTATTGAAAAAAAATATCAAAGAAGATGAAAGAAAAAGAAGAAAAGAAGGAGAAGAAAACACCAAAGAAAGGGAAAAAGAAAGAAATAATTGCAGGAAGAACAACAAGAAAGAAAAGAAGAAGAAAACAGAAAAAAAAGGGAAAATTATCAAATTAAAAAAGGATAAAAAACAGAAAAAACAAAACGTCCCCACAAGGTCACAAATGTCATTCTGCTGTAGCCTGCCGGAGCCTTTGGTCCTCACGATGATAATGAAACCTGACCAACACACACACACACACACACACAAACACACACACACACACAAACACTCAAACATACACACACAAACATACACACACACACACAAACAAAACAAACACTGAAACACACACACACACACACACACACACACACACACTCTCTCTCTGACTAATAGTCGGGACTCTGTGCACTCGGGGGGCGGAGCTCATTATCGATTAGTCAGCTCTTCTAAACTTGACAGCCAATCAGTTGATAATTGTTAATGGTCTTGTGGGCGGAGTTTGAGCTGTGAGACTCCACCAATGGGACGAACCGACGCCAAAACTGATCAATCAAAGCAAAACTTTAAAGTCAACTTTTCTTCCTTCATGTCGTCTTTATCTCTTTCTTTTTCTTTTTTAATGTTTTTTTTCTTCTCTCCTTTTCCTTTTCCTTTCTTTTTTTTTCAGCCCTACATTCTCTTTTTCTCTTCCTTTCTTTAAATCTTTGATGTTGTTTCCTCCTCTCTCTTTTCCCTTCTTTTCTTTGCTTTTTTTTTTTCTGTTCTCTCTCAGTCACCTAAAGCAGCTACAGTGACAAGAAACACAAATGTAACAGCGACGTAGCCGTGGAAACTAAGGTCACTAAGCAACATCCCTAACGCTACGGCAACAGAGCACTATTTAGTCTATGTAGGCCAAGAAAATGTCATTCAAAAATAAATAAATAAAGCAAATAAATAAATAAAGCAAAAGATGCTTTTATCTTTAGACGCCGTCATATAAGATCAGGATAATCAGGATTCAAAAAGTTACTCAGCTTTTATAAAAACACCAGGAATATAGCAGTATCCTTACTTCTTTCTTTATCTTTCTTTCCTTCTTTCTAATATTTCTAATATATAGACAACACAGAGCAAAAAGAGTTCTTTCTTTCTCATATTATCTTTTTTCTTTCTTTTGTTTGTTTCTTTCTTTTTTCTTTCTTTTTTTCTTTTGTTCTCATTCTTTTTTCTTTCTCATATTTCCTTTCTTTCTTTCTTTTTTCTCTTTTTTGTACTCTTTCTTTCTTACTCTTTTTTCTTTCTCATATTTTATTTTTTCTTTTTTTCTTTCTTTCTTTCTTTCTTTCTTTCTTTTGTTCTCATTCTTTTTTCTTTCTTTCTTTTTTCTTCCTTTTTTTCTTTCTTTTTTCTCTTTTTTGTACTCTTTCTTTCTTACTCTCCTTCTATCTTTCTTTCTCATATTTTCTTTTTTCCTTTCTTTTTTTCTTTCTTTCTCTTTTCTTTCTTTATTTTGTTCTCTTTCTTTCTATCTTTCTTTCTTTTGTTCTCATTCTTTTTTCTTTCTTTCTTCCTCATATTTCCTTTCTTTCTTTTTTCTTTCTTTTTTTTTCTTTCACTCTTTCTTTCTTACTCTCCTTCTTTCTTTCTTTCTTTCTCATATTTCCTTTCTTTCTTTCTTTCTTCCTTTTTTCCTCTTTCTTTCTTCCTTTCTTTTTACTTCTTTTTTTTCTTTATTACTTCATTTTCTTCTCTTTCTTTCTTTCTTTCTTTCTTTCTTTTTTCTCTTTCTTTCTTTCTTTCTTTCTTTCTTTCTTTCTCATATTTCCATTCTTTCTTTTTTTCCTTTTTCTTTCTTTCTCATATTTCCTTTCTTTCTTTTTTTCTCTTTCTTTCTTTACTCCCTCCCCTCCCTCTTATTTCCTTTCTTTATTTCTTTCTCATACTTATTTCCATTCCTTCTTGTCCTTTTTTTCATTCTTTTTTACTTCTTTTCAGAGCATGCCAGGAATATAGAAAACTGCTGACATCTTTCCCCCAGAAACAGAGCGAGCGAAAGAGCGAGTAAAAAAAAAAAAACCCAAAAAACAACAACTATAATTTAATAAAAAAAAACTGCTGATGTTGCTCCACCAGGACACGGCAAAGTTTAGTTTCCCTCTTTTTTCTTTTTGTTTTCTCTTTCTTTCCTTTATTCTATTTTTGTTTCCCTTTCTTTCATTCTTGGTAAAATGCTTTCTAGTTTTTGTCGATTTGTCCCTTTTTTTTTTCTTTCTTTCTCTTTTTGATTTCTTGGTAGGATTCTCTTTCATGTACATGGTTTTGTCTTTTGTCTTTCCTTTTCTGTTTTTCTCCAACATTTTTTGTCTATTCTTTTTAGGATCTCTTTGTTCTTTTTTTTAGGATTTCTAGATTATTTTATAAATATATATATATATATATAATATTAATTTTTTTATATTTATAAAATATATATATTTTTTTCTGATTCCTTTCACATTTAGTTTAGTCTTGTTCAACTAACTCTTTTCTATTGCTCCATTTTCTTGTTTTCTTTTTTTTTTTTTATTTCGTTCTTGTGTATTTATTCTTTTTTTCTGTGGTATCTGATGAAGCTTTTCCCTTTTTTTTGGTCTAGTATTTTTTTCTCATGTTTTATCTTTTTTGTTCTTTAAACATCTTTTCTTGCCCATGCTTTTCTTTCTTTTGTTATTTAAACGCTTTTTTTTGCTCAAGCTTTTCTTTCTTTTTGAATTCTTATTTTTTCCGTCTTTCCTCTTTGTTTGTTTGTTTGTGGGCGTATTAATTTTTGTTTTTTTATACTCACAGGATTCAGCAGGACGGTCATGAACAGTTCTCCTCCCCGTATGCTCTTGTCGAGTTCTTTTGGACCGCCGGGGTACTCCTTATAAAAGATGGTGTGTGTAAACAAACCGCACGTCTGACGAGGCAGGACCTACAAACAAAAACAACACAAAAACACAACAACAACACAAGGTTAGATTCCTCCAAGTTTTCAAACCTGCCTCCTTAATGCAGGTTATATGACGGTGGACAGTCAGGAAGGTGGGCAGGTGGACGGGTAGGTAAACAGTCAGGTGGGTGGGCAGGTGGACGGTCAGGTGGACAGTCAGGTGGGTGGGTAGGTGGATGGGTAGGTAAACAGTCAGGTGGGTGGGCAGGTGGACGGTCAGGTGGGTGGGCAGGCAGACGGTCAGGTGGACAGTCGGGTGGACGGTCAGGTGGACAAGCAGGTGGGTGGGCAGGTGGGTGGGCAGGTGGACAGTCAGGTGGACAGTCAGTTGGACGGTCAGTTGGACGATCAGGTGGACAGTCAGGTGGGTGGGTAGGTGGATGGGCAGGTGAACAGTCATGTGGGTGGGCAGGTGAACAAAAAGAGG
>JAVSBV010046981.1:0-11047 GCA_033117975.1 Parotocinclus spilosoma
GCTTGCTGTACGGTGGCCGAGTGGATACGTAATGCGATATGCAGTACGCTCGGAAGTAGGAGCGGCAAAAAATAAAAGTTAAAGGCATTTTAAAATCGATTTTGGGGCATTTTTGATTGATTCAGAATTGCCAGGACTAGGAATCGCGATCCTTTAAAGAATCGATTTTTTTTCAGCACCCCTACTGCTAACTTATCACTGCTCTAAAGTGTTCTTCTCTCTTACTTGTTTTTTAAGTTATTTACTAAATATTCGGGTTACAGCAAAATATGTAAGGTTATGGTAGTATAATTAGCGGTCTGTTGTGAGCATGTAATTTAAGGGTTATGCCTATTTGGGTGTGAGTGTCACAAATGCACTACTATGCAGATGTCTTAGTCCAGAATTAGATTTGTTGTTTTAGCAATGGTATAATGACCACATATAAAATTTGCTCAGTGGCTGGATCCTAAAATGTAAAATTTGGATTTGTCACTCCGTAGTCCACTGATCTTTAGCATATATCAACCTTTTCTGAAATAGCGGTACTTTTGGATAATTGCTGATACTAATTTAATAACACTACTATTCGTACAATGACATTCAAAACATGGTTTAATTGAATAAGATGTTCCTCACTACTTGATTTTAACTATGGAATACACATCATGTTATTACATTGTTTAATATTCAGCTGCGATAAACATATTCTAATATATTTTCTGCGTAACTGCTGACATTTCTTCTTTATCTACCTGCGCATCGTTACATTGCTGTACATTTGGTATCAGTTGTCAAGCCCTGCTCCAAAAGCCTTTGCTCTCACTGTCAAGGCCAATGCACTCACATCTGTCCTCTGTTATTCCTGGGCAAACTCTGCACTGGTGGTGACCCAATCTCATAGCTGAATTCTCTTTGGGAGATGGCCCTGAAGCTTGCTTGACTTTTCTGGGCACTTCTTCACTACAATTCAACAATTCTCCTTGAAGTTCTTGATGATTTGATAAATGGTTGATGAGTGTGCTGCCTTACAAGCAGCAATGTCTTTTCCTGTGAAACCCTTTTGATGCAATACAATAAGGACTGCATGTGTTTCCTTGGAGGGAACCATGGTTAACAGAGGGTAAACTTGGGGGGGAATTCACCACTACCCTTTTAAAGCATGTAGTCAGTTCTTCTAATCAGCATGACTGAGTGATATCATCTGTCTCGTCGTCATTAACCTTTTTTTTTTTTTAAATAACGAGATAATTACTGAAATAATGTTAGCAGGCCGTTTTGTAGGGCCGAAATGCAGTGGCTGGATTGCAGTAATTTTTGTGATGAGGTAAATTTTATAGCAGCGAATGACTTTGCAATTAATTGCAGTTAATCTGATCACTCTACACAATCTAGACTTAATGCAAATTGGTACCATATAACTTCTGCAGCAAACCTTTTTTTTTGAGAGTGTAAAAACAAAATTTGTGCTATTTTCAGCTTTTGGCCGCGACTGTACAGAAATATGGGGATTTGAAGATGTGTGGCTGTACCTTTCTTGCAGTTACAGAGACATCCAGCAGAGGGTGGAAGGAGAGCTTGTCAGCCAGTTACAGCAGTTCTACCAGTGGCAACTGGAGCTGGGATGCCAGTGACCAGTCAGTGCCCTCTACACCTTCCCCACCCCTCTCTAACGATGTCAACAAAAGCTTCCTGCTCTGCTCACAAGGGGAAGACAATATTGAGGAGACAGAGAGCACACACTTCCTGTTTGAAGACCCTATTCCCCGCAAACGGAAGGTAATTAATAATGCCATACTGCAGGCAGTCCTCAGTGATGCTTATTTAAACTTTGTATTAAAGTCTAATCAAGTTGTTGACAGAAGTCTTTTAGCAGATCTTGTAAATGTTGAAAATCTGAATATAACGGTATTATTGTAGCAGAATAATCTAGGAGGAATAGTCACAGGTAGTAGGTAGACCTGAAGTAATTAACTGGTTTGTGCCGTTTAAAACAGAGGTTTTATCATTTGTCCTTTAACTCTGGATGTTGCGATCAAAAACGGTTGGCAGGCAGAGGGCAGCAACTGTCTCCCTCCTGGTTGACAGGGGACACGTGTCACCAAAGACTTCCCCCAACAAGAATCCAAAGATCCTAAAGTGACTCTGTGTATCGCATTATTACGTCTGTGACAAAATAATATAATCTGGTATTATTTACTTAATTTAATTTAATTTAATTATTTTAGTTACAGACTTATCTGACAAGATAAATTACTTCAATTCTTATATATTTCACATTCTAGGCCACCCAAGGAGGATGGGTACCTTTTTGAGTTCAGCATCAGGCACAATGCAAAATCGAATTTTTCTAATTAGTTTGTGCATAAGGTCATCTATAATTTACAGTATTTGTACAGTGCTTAAGAAGCAAATATGTCCTGATCACTAGGAGTGCTTTAGGCAATTTGTTTTATAGTGATTAAGCAATGGTTGTGGTTTCGTTATTTTTATTTATTTTTTTTTAGATATTAAGATATTTAGATTTACTAAATTAAACTAAACACCTATATCAGATGGTGTACTGTAAATATATTTTTTACACTACTTTAACAAATGAAAACATCTTAATAATATGAAAATCTATCTTATATTTCTAATTATAATGCTCACAAAAATTAGGGGATATTTTGTAATTAAATCTCCCATAATGAAATATTCCCTACTTTTTGTGAGCATTGTATGATGTTATTATATGACTGTCAAACCTATTTAAAGATGGGGTTATTTAAAGCAATTAGTCTAAAGACAGGAGGCAAAAAATCTCTGCAAATTAAGTAACTCACAATGTGGTCGTACAAAAATGTTAGGTATCCATGAAATTGCAAGTAGGATACATTTAGGTGCCATAACAACAAAACTGATAATTGGACCAGGAACAAATGCTCAGATTATACAACATGTCTAGATATAAGCTTATTCATATTATAGATATTATAGTATAGTATTATATAGTATAGTATAGTATTAGTATAGTATTATAGTATTATATTGCTTATTTTACTGGGCAACAGTATATACAAACAAATAGTTGGGTATTTATCCTGGCCACCCACTGTACAAAGTAATTTTAATTGCATTTTTCATGAGGGGTGTGAAAGAACATTTTTGCAAAGAATTTGACTATTATGCATTTTTATGCAGTTTGATGGAACAAAAAAACCCAATAGGTTTCTGAAAACATTTGGGTTCAGCATGCAAAAATCCACGGATATTTTTGCATAGGTGTGTTTATGATGTTGCATTTGCTAATATATTTTTGCAGTGGTGATGTGCATTGCAATATAATTTGAGGTCATTCAAATACAAAGGCCGCACCCAGGAGTGTTTAATAACTGCATCTTACTAATTCAAGCCAGCCTAATCCAGTACATTCCCAGCTCCAGAAATATATTTTCCTTGAATTTCAGTTCTTTTCGAGCCTGAGGGCAAGTAGCCTTAAGTTTCCCCTGTGGTCTTTTAGTGTTTGTACATTGATGAGAACCATAAATAATTAGATCAGAGGTTCTCACATATGCTAAGAAATTTTGTAATCAGGGTCACTGTAGGCCTCCATCCATTATCTTACGCTTAATCCACACATTGTCGCGGGCCATCCGGTGCCCACCCGGAACTGTGAGCACAAGGGCAAGAACTACCCGAGAGGGGGCACCAATCCATCGTAGGGCGCACACACAGTCACACACTAATGGTCATTAATTAGAGACACCAATTAACCTGACATGCATCTCTTTGAACTATGGGATGAAACCGGAGTATCCGGAGTAAACCCATGCAGGACCAGGGAGGACATGCAGACTCCACACAGAAAGGACCCCGGCCGCTCTACCCTGGGATTGAACCGGGCCTTCTTTCTGTGAGGCAGCGCTGCTACCCACAAGATTGTGTATGTTGGCTTATTGTTGGTTAACCCTTAAACTATTTTAGGCAAAATTTGTGTAAAATATGAATTAAATGCCTCAAGCACAAAAAAACGTGACAAAGTTGTCTTAATGACTTCTGTTTTAGCAGAAAATGTGTACGGTACTAATTTCGAATACAGGTCATGTGAATGTGGGTTATCTGTAAAGTTTAATGACAGTGAAGCTTGTGACACAAAAATAAGACGTGCTGAGAAAGGGTATACTTGCTCAACCTAGAGATACTAGATTAGATCTCTGCTCTGGAAAGATAACGAACAGACACACCTATTCACCTCCTCCTGTGCCAACGGTTCAGGCTAGAACTTGCCATTGTGCTTGGTGAGAAAGTGGCACATTGGCCAAAGATTACATAAGAAAATATGGGGACAATAAAATATTGCTTCCTTCTGTGGGCTTTATGTTCATGTTTTGAGCTAGTGGTTACAATCCTGATTATATAACAGACATTCTCTGAAAGGTGATTTGTATAGCCAAAAAGGGAAGGTTTTGCACAGCTTCTCTCTCCCTCTGACACTCTTTCTGTCTCTCTCTTTCTTACATTCATGCTCCTTTACCTTGATGCATGTGCTTTACTCATTTGTTGTGTGTAGTTTCTATTTTAATCATCCAATAAGGGATTGGCAGATTGTTAGAGCATATGATTGTTGCTCACTAGGGCGAGTATAATAATATTGCTTAAGCAGTAGCTACCCTGTGAGTATAATTATTTTAATAATTACATAGTGTACATTTAAATTACATATATACAATTACATATAATTACATATTGTATACATTTTTGTAAACACATTTTCAGGCAGATTAACTTCCTTATGAGAAAAGGTGATTTAGTCATTGATGTTGAGGCCACAGCATTAATTAATGCATCAATTTGTCATTATAGTATTGGAGCATTAATTAATGCATCAATTAGCATTGGTGCATCAACACCACCAACTAAACTGGATTATGTGCAGATTGCACCAATGAGTGTTTTATTTATGGTGCCCATGTTAGAATATGAAATGTTTGTTTGAATTTGGTTACAAAAAAAAATTAGGAGGCTTTTGAATTCCGAGGTTCCACTATTCTGGCACATGTTACAAAAATACAAAAGATTTTCTATGCTTTCAAGAAATGTAAATGTTTTTGGATAACCCTCTCAAAAATGTAAAATATTTAATCACAAGCAGTAGTATATCTTCTTGCTTGTATTTGACATTAAAGAAATATAGTTTCATTAAAACGCACTAAATACTGATATGAGTCACAATATAATCTTCAACAATATTCATTCAGTAATTTGTTGTAATAAAAAAACACAGTAACTGTATGCTTGTTTAATTAGGGCTTTGGGCTCACCTTTTTGTAAGGCCGCTTTAAGACAATATTGTGTTGTTAAAACCACTATATACATAAATTTGACTTTGGCCAAGTCTAGTATGCGAAAGAATCATGAATGTGAGTCAGCCCTATGAAAACATTATGTATTGTTTGATAACTAACCGTACCATATGCAGAACTGTACAATGAGGTAAGAACTGTAACTTAAACAGCTTTCGCCAATCAGTCAGGACATTAATACATCTGCCTAACATTGTGTTGGTCCCCCTTGAGTCACCAATTCTGTGGTACATTGAGCTGTCAGCTGTTCAGACAGGTTAGAGAATTTAGAGGCCAAGTTAACAACCATGAGCTCTTTGTCATGTTTTTCAAATCATTCCTGGACATGTTTTGCAGGTGTATGACCCTGCTGCAAGAGGCATCTGCCATAAAGGAATACAGTTACCATGAATTTCATGTGCAATAATGTTTAGGCAGGTTTTAACTAAACCAATGAACCAGGACCCAAGATTTCCCAGCAGAACACTGGCCATACTATTTAAGCTATTTACTTTTCAATGGTTTTTTAATGTCATGGCTGCTTAGTGTATGTAAGGCATGCATGTTTTTTTTGTTTGCTTGTTTGTTGTTTATACATTTAAACATTTGAAACATAGACATCCATAAGTGTATATACATTGCTCACAAAAAGTAGGGGATATTTCAAAATGAAACATTCTTTAATTTTTGTGAGTAGTGTACGTATATATATTGTTTCATCACCTATTTTTGAGTATTGAACATGATTATTTTGGAGTACTGAAGATTATTTGAGAGGTACCTGAGCTAACAGTAACAGTGACATGCATACAGTAATGTAAAGACTCAAAACAACATTCAATGAGAACTGCATTGACACTTTTGTCCCGCTTCTCTTGGTTGTGGTTCAGAACTCTATGAAGGTGATGTTCAAATGTTCGTGGAAGAACTGTGACAAGGTCCTAAGCACATCCTCAGGGATCCAGCGGCACATCCGCACTGTACACCTGGGGTATGTATTCATAGTACAGTAATAATGTGTTTGTGGTAGAATTTTCCATAATATTGGAATTCATATTAATTAAAAAATTAATCATTAAATATTAAAGTAAAAAATCAATTAATCTGTAGGAAAAAAGTCATTTGACCAGTGGTGACTAAATATTTATATATTGCTGATGTGATTATATGCACTGAATTCGGAAAGTCTTCAGACCCTTTCATTTTTTTCACTTTTTTAATATTGTGGCCTAAATAAACATTAAAGTTTTCACAACATTCTGCACTCAATATCCCTTTATAAGAACATGAAAACAGAATTATTTATTATTTTGCAAACTTATTAAAAAGGGAAATTAAGATTTCATGTATAAATAAGTATTCAGACTCTTTGCTGTTGAAATTTAACTCTGGGCCTCCCAAGTGCTGGAGTAATGGTTGACCTTCTGCAAGTGTCTCCCATCTGCACAAAGGATATTTAAAGCTCAGACAGAGTGACAGTTGAGTTCTTGGTCAACTCTCTTATCCAAAGGCCCATCTCTTCTCTCCCTCACTGACAGTGGGGCAGCCAGCTCTAGAAATAGTGCTGATTGTTTCAGAATAATTATGGAGGTCACTGTGCTCTTGGGAACTTGCAGTATAGCAGATTAGTGTGTGTGAACAAATCATGTCCAATTCACTGAATCTACCACGTGGTCTCCAGTCAAGGTGTAGAAACATCTCAAAGACGATCAAGAGGGCTCTAGAGCTAAAGTCATACAAAATTTGATTTTAACTTTTAACTTATGTCAATGAGAATTTTTATTTTCCTTTTTAATAAATCGGATACATTCCCAAAGATTAAGTTTTCACTTTGATATTATGGGGTACTGGGTGCATGATGATGGGGTAAACCTGAACTGGAACTTTGCTAATGCGCTGTACACTAACCGGTCACTTTATTATACATTTTGGTTTCTACACTCATTTTGCATTTCACTAGTTCAACTTTACATATGCATGCACATTGTAGTTCTAAAATTACAGAATGTAGTCCATCTGTTTCTCTACATATCCTCTTATTCCTTTTTACTCTGTTCTCTAAATGGTAAGGACCCCCACAGATCAATTCCTATTTGGGTGGTGGATCATTCTCAGTACTGCACTGACACTGATGTGGTGTTAGATGCGTTTTGCTGGCACGATTGGATCAGATGTATCAGTGTTGCTATAGTTTTTTTAAACACTGTGTTCACTTTCTGTACATCTTATTAGGCACATATACCATATTGCTCTACCTTGCCAAAGTAAAGACTGCAGCTCATCTGTTGTGTTAGTCATCATCTAGTCCTACATCATTGCTCACAGGATGCTGCCTATACTTTTGGTTTAATCACTTTATTTAGTGCCTAATTTGTTAATAAAAACTACAGCAGCACTGCTGTGTCTGATCCGCCCATACCAGCACAACGCACACTAATACACCATCACCACATCAATGTCATGAGAATGATCCACTATCCAAATAGTAAGATCTGTGCTGGTCCTGACCAAAGTATGTAGAGCAACTCTCAGGACTCTAGTAGTAATATACTGGCAACTGGTGAAGAAATATATATATATCAAATCAAATATATCAAATATAAATCAAATATATATATATACAGTTGATTCCGGTTAATGGGACCACATCGGGACGTGATGGTTTTGGTCCTAATAACGGATATTACATATTTCTTATTCGCTGTCACGTTCCTTGATCTGATTAAGCGGAGTGGCTTGCGAAAGTATTCATCCCCCTTGAACTTTTCAATCTTTTTCCGCATTTCAGGCTTCAAACATAAAGATATTAAATTATTTTTTTGGTGAAGAATCAACAACAAATGGGACACAATCCTCAAGTGGAATTAAATTTATTGGATATTTTAAACTTGTTGTAACAAATAAAAAACTGAAAACTTGGGCGTGCATTATTATTCATCCCCTTTACTTTCAGTGTAGTAAACTTACTCCAGACACACCAAACATGTGAAACAAGGTGCTGTGGTCAGATGAAACCAAAATCGAAATTTTTGGCCACAATGCAAAATGTTATGTTTGGCGTAAAAGCAACAGAGCTCATCACCCTGAACCGACCATCCCCACTGTCAAACATGGTGGTGGCAGCATCATGGTTTGGACCTGCTTTTTTTAGCAGGGACAGGGAATTGATGGGAAGATGGATGGAGCCAAATACAGGACCATTCTGAAAGAAACTCTGTTGGAGTCTGTAAAAGACCTGAGACTGGGACGGAGATTTATCTTCCAACAAGACAATGATTCAAAACATAAAGCAAAATCTACAACGGAATGGTTCACAAATAAACGTATCCAGGTGTTAGAATGGCCAAGTCAAAGTCCAGACCTGAATCCAAAACTGCTGTTCACAAACGCTCTCCATCCAACCTCACTGAACTCGAGCTGTTTGGCAAGGAAGAATGGGCAAAGTTTTCAGTCTCTCGATGTGCAAAACTGATAGAGACATACCCCAAGCGACTTGTATCTGTAATCACAACAAAAGGTGGTGCTACAAAGTATCAACGCAAGGGGGATAAATAATAATGCACGCCCAATTTTTCAGTTTTTTATTTGTTAAAAAAGTTTTAAATGTCCAATAAATTTCGTTCCACTTCACGAGTGTGTCCCACTTCTTGTTGATTCTTCACAAAAAATTAGAATTTGATAACTTTATGATTGAATCCTGAAATGTGGCAAAAGATTGAAAAGTTCAAGGGGGGGCGAATGCTTTCGCAAGGCACTGTAGATGTCTCTGAACAAAATTACATCTTGAAGGCAGCATATTTTGATAGAGTTTTGCCAAAGTAATCCCTTGTCCATGTGGTTATGTTAGCTATTGCTGAATGGCAGTTCTTAATGCTGTTCGGTCTGAGGGATTGAAGATCACGGGCATTCTTCTTAAGCTTTCTGCAAGGGCTGTGGCAAACCTATGAACTCCTTGAATAATTTAATGTTATTATGCACTGTTGTGGGAAAAATATGTAAATCTCTTCAAATCTTTCTTTGAGAAACATCGTTTATAAACATTTCAATAATTTTCACATTTGAAAATTAACACATTTGTTTAAAAACTAGAGATCCTTTGCTCATCAAAGACTCTTTTGTTCTGCTTTTGTACCAAATCATGATTAGAATTACCTGCTGATATCAACTGTTTAAATTTTATTTTATTAATTTATTTAATTGGTAAAAACACTAATTTTTACACTTGTTCCATACCGTCCCAACCGATTTGGGGTCGTACATAAAATCTTCCCCAAAAAACGGAGACAATAAAGGGCAAATAGCAGTATCATAATTTTGGAAAGCTTGAAATCTAAATACTTGATGTAATATTAAAGAAAGAATTAATTTTTCATAAATTGCATAAATGTATTTAGAACATTTAGTATTTAATTGAGGTGAACCCAAACTTTTAGTGACTA
This sequence comes from Parotocinclus spilosoma, assembly GCA_033117975.1. Lineage (NCBI taxonomy): Eukaryota > Metazoa > Chordata > Actinopteri > Siluriformes > Loricariidae > Parotocinclus > Parotocinclus spilosoma. Next base: position 9,743 of record JAVSBV010046981.1, read on the forward strand.
AGAACATTTTTGGTCAAAGGAGAAAAAAAATGCAAACTATTTAACAGAGAGAAGAAGTGGAAACAAAATGCAAGCACAAAATAGGCCTTTTAGTAATTACTAAAAGGGAAGGAGGACAGCACATGAGCTACTAACACCAAAGTACGCAAATTTTATTATAGAATTTTAAGAGCAACTGTTAAATGGCAATGCAATATATTAGTGCTGTTAACTAACTGAATACCATAATTGAGACACGTAGGGTGGGGATGGGAATCAGACTTCCCAGGTGAGTCACAAAGGCATTGGATTAAATGACTGATTAGTTGGATTTGCTGTGGCATGACACCACAGAGAAATGACAGCAGTGGAAATGATGTTTATTGGCCTACCACGTTTTGCCTACTTTGAATATACATAAAGACAACCCTGAAAAACACACCCAAATATTGCAAGAATATTTGAATGTTGAAATGCAAGCGGGTAGACTATTATAACAAACAAATCAACCACAGTTGCACTGAACCAGCTTGGGGGGACCAGCTTGCAATAGGTTGAGAACCCCTGGCTAGCTGTAGCTATTGCATATTCTTGGACATTCTCCTTCAAACACCATGGAAATTAATATTGAGTAACCCAACCCCACCTCCAACTCCTCTTGTAATGAACTGCACTAGATTTGAGGTGCCACTGATGTTGGGCTCAAAATTAATTTTCCATAATTCATTAATTTTTATTCCCACTTAATCCAATTCCTTGTGCAATGGAGCTGTGGCCCAACCAGAAGCACAGAGCACAAGGTGGATACTAATACTAAACAGGGTAACAATGATTTCAGGGCACATGCATGTTAGGTCAAGTGGAGTTTCATAAATGAACTTAGCACATGCGTGTAAGGATAATTGGAAACTAAAGTGGCCTTAGCATGTATGAGTGTAAGTGTGTGCATGTTCCCTCTGATGGTTTGGCACCCTGTGTCGTCGGTTACGTACCGGTGACCCTGACCCAGGATTAAGTAGATAAGACAATGAATGATTAAACAACTGATTGATCAAGATACCAATGAAAAAAAACATTGGTATATCTTATCTAATGGTGTCCTATTGCTTTTGCACAGTACTGTCCTTTTTACCTATGGAAAGTTTATACGACAAAATAAGTAAGGTAATTACAATTTATGTTTGTCACTATTAATTAAAATGTCACTACTGTTACACAGCTTATCCTAGTACTCAACCCTACATGAACCTACAAAGCTGTACAGTGTCATTAGTTTTAAGTACTATATACCTGGTAATAAATAATTAATTAATTTTAAATATTATA
>JAVSBV010046992.1:0-11046 GCA_033117975.1 Parotocinclus spilosoma
ACCATATTAAGATCTGATTAAGAATTAAAAAAAGGGTAAACAAACAACAAGAGAGGGAGAAAAACAAATTGGTTTGTAATTTAAATGACACTTTACACACCTTACAGTTCGTTATACATGACATAATAACTATCAAATATGACAGTAAACAATACATAGCCTAACATTATTACGAATTATTATTATTATAATATAATATTATAAGTCTGTGCCTTTTAGAAGCAAAGGATCTCATTCTTCTCTCTGAACCTGGCTACGTTACGTTAAAAAGAAACTTATTTTTGCAGATTGACCTCAATAAGCTTACTGATTAAGATGGTTGGGTGACCAAAGTACCAGTGCCCAAAACCCAACAAATCGTCTTTGTGAGCAATGTTTTGGTAGAGTTTGTAGATTTCGCAAAGCATGGCATACAGAGTACTTTCATCTTTGAGCAATATGTCCAAACCGAACCTCGTTCTTGCGTCAGATCTTTCAAAAAAATCAAATCCGCAGGTGTTTTTGCTAATTCCTGCCCTGTGAGAGGATAGCTCAACAATACGGGCATGAAAGGACATGTAGCTGTCAGTAACCGGATGTTACTGAGTACAACAAACGCGCAACAAAAGCTTTTATTTATAGAACTTGCTCAATATGTCCATCGTTGTTCCCAGTACACAAATTTAGCCAGTTTACCCGATCAACAAACATCTAGGGATCCTGTTTACTCAGACTTTGCAACAAATCTGCTAACATGACTGTGTGCTGTTGGCTCGCGCCCTGAACGCAATCTGTTCGATTTCAGCAGCGTCTCTTCGCCTTCGATTTGGAGCAGAATTATTCATTCCTTCATGCTCAGATACTTCGGGATCTGTACAGATATAAAAAAATACAATAAAAGGAATGCTGGCTTGTGTCAGAAAACATGTTTGAGTAAGATTTTATGGACTGGTGAGTTGGACCAAAAGTTTTTTTGGGGGAGGGAAGAGAAAGCTGCCATAAAGCACTGAAAGATTGGAAGCGACGCTGCACCCCTCGGTCACGTAGCGATCAAGTGCAAGTTTGGGAATGGATAAAACATCTGGAGCGATTTGTTTTTGATTAAAGGCGTCACCATGAAAATAAATTCCAGTGCCGCTGAGTCTGCGATGACTCACGGTGGCTGTGTGGATGGTTTTACTACAAGTCAAGCTCCGCTGCACGGAACAGCATCAGACTCAGGCCTTTCTTTACGCAGATACAAATCGCCAATGTTGTTTTTATCTCTGCAATGTGTTCCTGCACGACCAACACCGACCCGTACTGCTTCCAACCTTCCCGATGCAAGGCCAGCCCCGGATTCTGAGCCAAATCCTCCACAAATACTCTTTCCAACATCGTGGCTCTTTTTCACCAAACCGCAGGAGCTGCTTAAAGGCATAAAACACGCTGATAATGACAGCGATAGCCTGAGATTCATTCCAAAGCAACATAAAGCTCTTAAAGCTCCCCTAACAATGGACTAGGGTCACCCCGGAGCCAGAGCATTTAAATTGTGCAAAAAATGTGAACAACTTCTGGTCTTTGTGGGTGTTTACAAGAAGCGCGGACAACCTTTTAAAAAAGAGAAAGCAGAAGAAAAGAATGGAAGTTGTAATAAAGATCGGACACGGTGTGGAGTGGGGAAATAAACGCTATTTTATTTAGTTGCAGAGGCTCCTGTGTGATTTTTGGCTAAATCGATGTTGAAAATAAATGGCTGGTCCATGAATTTTGCACAGGTATCTGATATGTGGATCGGATTAAGGTCCGGACTTGGACTTTAAAGTCCAAAACATTACCCACGTCATTCTTCTGTAACCGTTCTTTGCGTGTTTAGGGTCGTTCCCCGTTGCCCCGTTTTTCTTCCTGCTATGATATATGCTACCACGATACTACCACCACCATGTTTCACCAGTGCTGGAATGCAGCGTTTTCCTTTCTCTCTTTTTCTTAAACCAGAAAGAGCTCCCCTTTCCCCTTTCGAACGACCAGCAGGAGCAGCAGGAGCAGCTCGAGCGATAGACTCTTTGTTGTTAGTCCAGACTTTTTTACGTGCTCCTTTTGCCGCTTGGGAATGTACAAGCCGAAATGAGGAGGGTAAAACTAATTACTCATCTTACTGGGCATGAAACGGGGGGCAATTGAGCATGGAGGTGAGTGTGTGTCGGTGTGTTTTGCATAATAATATGCATTTATGCATCAGAGGGCCTGTAGTCCTCTTAATTTCTGACAAGTTTGCATTCATTTAAATTTTTTGTCGTTCCCATTCACCGTGCAGACAGACCCGGGTACGAAAACAGGACAGGGGTGTGTGTCCCTGGTCGGAGAAAATCTGCCTGTTCGATCCGAGCATGGATTTTACGTCTAATAACATTCAGGAGTGACAGGAAATCTGATCTGAATGTTTATTAATGGATTAAAAAAGCGAAAAAAGATGAAAACCTTTTTTTTTTCCTTGTTTCCTTTTCTCCTGCTGGTTAAATTGTCATTATTAGACGGATTAGTTATTGCTGTTCCAGAACGGAACTATAAACCCAGTGCATTAGGACGCCTTTAGCAAACGAAATGATATTTGCATTGGTTTATGGGTAATGCAGTACACCTGTTTGATCCAACCCGCCTCGCTCTGCACTGCCGATCCTTCACCTTCTCTAAGGAGGAAGGGAGCAGACACACTTTGCCTCGAAATCGTCTTATTCACCCAACGTATGAAAAGAGCTAGAACAAACCAAAGTTGACAAGAGCTAGCAGCATAAACATCGTCAGCCAAGAAGCATCCCTAAAGTAATTTGGAAAGACGGTGATTTGAACCAAAGACGATCTTTTGACAGCTAAATAAAAAATTATTCCTCAGACGTATTACTTTACAAATAACGTCCTCATTCTGTCTGAGACTCCGAGTGGGACGAATCTAAAATATGTCTTAGCGGGACCAGGTTACAAACTATAAGTACAAACTATATTTCTGATTCGTTTGATGTCGGCTCCCGACCAAAATATCGCCCTGTTCGGACTCCCGTATGACTCTACCAGTGTTTAGCAAACAGGAGGGGCACCTGGGGTGATCTGCTGCCTCCGTAGCCCATCTGCTTCAAGGTTGGACATGCTGTGTTTAATTTACTGTTGCCTTTCTATCAGCTCGAGCCAGTCTGGCCATTCTCAACGTCACTTAAATCACATTTCTTTGACAAATTACGGATTACCAGGGAGGCAGAAACCTCGTTTATTTTCCAGTACAGGGTTTATTTCGAAATGTTATCCAAAAAACGACATAAAGAATCAAAAGTTCAGTCTGTAAACAAACATTTTACTGGCCCAACAGAAGCAGCTATTTAGTGTTTGTTTTGGCTGGGTGTCTTATTAGCACCCTGTCAGGTATTATAGGGGTTAAATTAGGCTTTTAAATGGTCAGACGGGGCTCCGTTGTTGCCTGATCTTTCCCTTTGGTTTAGCTGGTTTACAGACCATAACAGCGATTACTGGGTTTGTATTATTATTGTTTTTATTAATATTTAAATCAGACAAAAAGCAGAGGTCAAAAAGAGCCAAATTACTTTAAACATTTAGAAATATTGCTGCATTTCTTCCTGGACTTTGAACTCATCTGATTATCTAATCACGCCCAAAAAGCAGTCGATCCAAAACCAAACCAAACAAACCTTAAAGTTTCTTTCTTTGTGGGTCTTGTAACGGTGTAGGAAGCCGTTCGTTTGAATCCTTCAATCCAAACTTTTCATATCCGATATTTTTGGATAGGTTGCCAGGTTGCAACAGAAATCACCCAGTTAGCCTGCAGCAATGCATTTAAACGTAGCAGGAGCAACACATAGCTACTCATTCCTTAAACAACGTTTTGGAAAAGATCTCGATGTGTTTACGAAGAGGCAAATTATTGCTACAATCAGAAAAGAAGTAAAGTAAGGAAATGCCGAAATGAAAAGGAATTGTATTAAGAACTGTCTGGCACATTATTTATATGTTATAACCCTAAATAAAAACAGACCGGCGTAATCGGGGTCGGTTCTTTTGTGGCACCTTGTACAAGACAAGCAAAAAACATAATTCCAGACAATCCGTTTTATTTTGGTGCAAGAGAACACAGGGACAGGAATTCTTATTCAAGCATGATGTCCTTCTATAAAAATGGCAAATATTTTAAATCAGATCCAGGCTTTGTGTAAAAACAAAAGCAGAGGAAGTTGGATTGTTAAAAAGCACGGCCAGTCACGACAGGAATGCTCAGAACGGCGAAAACACCGACGCACAAACAACCGCCACGGCTTCGTTACAACAAAAGCTAAATTCCACTTTTGTTATATCTGGACTACGGGGCAAACAAAAGCAAGGTGTTACGTTCTGTCCAGAAATAGCACTATAGATCCGTAACCCAGGTCACCTAAACTGTTTAAACACGTTTTAATAAATTCCCTAACATCCCTCTCTTTACTTACTGAACCACTGACGATAAAAGTTTAGAAACGTCTTCGTTTTAGAACCAGCGTTATAAACGATTCACAATTATCCAATGAAACCCGACGGCCTTGTTGATTAAAAACCCCATCTCTGAACAGCCACTTCTTTTTGACTTACAACCCACTATGCCCTCTTTTCCATATTTCTAGTACATATTGTCCTTTTTTAATCTTTAATTATAATCCTGTCAGCAGCAGCAGGCCCCTCACAGTCTGCGTCTGCGCCTAATAGCAGCCCTCGCCTCCTACGTTGCGCCTGCCTTGTAATGATTGCACATGCTTACAGACATCAATTGAAACACATCGGACAAACGACAAGACGGTACACAAACCAAACACCCTCCCCGGTGTGAAACACACACTTGTGATCCGCCCTGGACGCCTCGGTGTCTCTAAGAGCGCGCCTTAATATGATAGTAAAGATAATTAGGGTATGTGTTTGATTAAACTGATAGCTAAAGAGATGCTTTATCAGGTTCTGAGAACAGTGGAGGATCAGAAAATCTTAATAGCTATTTATTGTAGAGAGGACAAACACAATTATATCGATGGACAAGCTTTAGTTTGATCGACATCATTCGTATTTCCGTTCAGTAAATAAATCAGGTCTGATATCTAAAGATCCAGTATTCTACCAACAGACGGAAGTCAGAGTGAGATTTCAGGGTGTTAGAACCAAACTACAGGATGTGAAATGGTAAAGTCGGAGTTCGTAGATCATGAGCAGCTCGGTTCGGGTTTAAGATTAAGATTCGGATCCGTAACTGAAGGTCTGATCGATGTTTAATGAAAGACGGCGAGTTTAAACGACGTGCTGGGGGAAATCAGAAAGAAAATAAGGATCTGATGGAAGAGACGAAGCTGCTGATGCTGTATAAGCGTCCCGTAATATTTCTGACTGATCCCTAACATCAAAACCAGCTACAAAGATCAGTCACTTTATTTTAGTTGACGGGACTAAAACTGATCTTCAGGATCGTCGCTCTTCAGTCGAGCCGTGATTAAGAGCGTTAAGGTTTCGGGATGTTTGATTTTACTCTCCTCACTTTAGAGCTCAAATCCAAATCCTCGTTTGTAATTACGCCTGATGAACCTCGGCTCGTTAGAAGGATCAGGCTCCTCGTTAAGAGCCTCGTCTGACGAATTGAAACCCAAACAAACATTTTGAAAGTCAGTAGGTTTTAGGAACTTGTTATACTATAATTGGAACATTTCTGCTTTGTTATGTGTGTTTGGTGGCGCAATACTTGAAGAACTTCAGTCAGAGGGCTATTAGATCTGCCAATCAGATTGCTGCGGTCCATTTTAAGCCCATTTGAACCGAAAAGGTAAAGCCGTATCAGCGCATGGGCGATTTAGGGAGTCATTAGAAAACCTCCTATGGTCCAAATCTTTCCATAACCATGCAAGCAGCTTACAAACAGACTGCTACTGCTGGGCTGAGAGTCATGATCCTTCGTTATGAGTCAGAAAAATAATAAATCAAGGAAATAATGGAGTTTTGTTGCAGCTTGTCTGCACAGACGACACGAGACAACACCCTTGCTCCTACACGTATTGTTTACAGCACACCAGCCTGTCGGTTTAATCAATTACGCACGTTATACGCATTAATACTGTTCCAATACTTAGAAATGATCCAATAATTGTAGATAATATAGGATAAAACGCGGAGGCACGAACACGCTTTAGGGAGATGAATGAATATAATTGCCTGGATGTTTCAATCAGGAAAATGAGACCAACCTTCATTAGGCCTAATTGTTTTATTTGGTTATGCAAAAAACAAGCGTAATTCGTTCAGAGTGGGATTTTCGCACCGAAGTGTTTTTTTCCTAGGTGTTCCAGGGATTTAAAGTTATTGAGAAGGGCAGCGGCTGGAGACCCGACAGCGTCTTGGTAGCGGATTTGTAATGAAATCGCAGCTACGTTTGTATCCCGACGTGTTGTTTTAGCACCGGCGTAATGATCACGCTGAATTATTTCAGCCTCTCGATCAGAATGCAACCTGAAAACACAGGAAATGGGAATGCAGATATGAATAAATACTCAAAGCGTTGAAACCGTGGCACGTTTTTAGATACTGTAGACATTGTGGGACGAAGAACGCAAGTTTGAAGTCGTCAACAATGCAACAAATCCAATGGTGGCCTCAGAGTTTTGGACATTACCGCCCGTACTCCTTATTCCTAGTGCCCTTTTGTACTTCCGTTGTCGTTTTATTGTGTTATTACCCCTCATGTTGTGTATTGTAGTTGTAGGAAACGCATCAAAATTCAATCGGGCTCACTCAAAGGGAGGTTTTATCCAAGGCGACTCATTCTCAAAATGCTAAATCACCTAATCCGTGCTTGTCAAATGATCAAATGAGACGCGATGACGGTGCCGAACGTCGTTTGCAGACACGTCTGTCATTTGAAGCGAGGTTTGTCGATTACAGATACGGCAAAGCTGCAAGCAATTAGGATTTAGAAAATGTCCAAACTGATTTGGGGCGTCTCAGATCGACAGCGGATGGAACAGGATCTTTCACCCAACCTGAAAAATAATATACAAATCATACACTTAGCCAACCTGGAAATAAAGGCAGGCACACGTTTAACGTCGTAGCTGAACCAAGAACAATGATATTCATAGAAATAATAATAAATATAGTTTTAGTCGCGTCGTGAGTTCACTGGCAACACGTTTTAGGTTCATCAAGCCACAAAACAAAACAGATCAACAGGTCGGATCAGGCAGGTATCGATGAACGGATGAATTTTAATAACTAACTCCAACATCTGTGAGGATTTAAGAAGATTAATGACTTGGCCTCGTCTCGTCGTCGCCTCAGGTTTGCTTTCATCGCCGAAAATATTTAAAGGTGGAGCGTGGTTGCCAAGAAACGTTTTTATGATTCGTTATTGGAACGCCATCAAATAATCAAATAAAGACGCTGCCCATGCTGCTACGGACGGTCAACAAGCGTGTTTAAAAAACAAACAAAGAGCTGAATGTGAAGCAGAATTTAAGCGGAATGGTGCTTCGGTCACAGCCAGCGCTCCCTTACAAGTCCAGCCAAGTCATTATGCAGATTCGGATCTGAGCTTGAGTTGCAAACGAACATCTGGAAATTGAATTTTTTAGAACTTATTTACTGACCAAACACCATAAAGGAAGTTTAGAGGTACTTTATGGTCGTCTGGCGAGGCTGAAGCCATGTTCCTGCTCCATGATTTAGTAAAGTACAAACAAGATGTTTAATGTTCGTGTAACGTTCCGTGTAATTGCACGTTAAGCAGTCTGGACATAACCCGAACACCTGCGGGGTTTCCCACTTTTACTTCAATTTCTTGATTTATTTATGCCAGATCTTTCCAGGAGATCAACCATCACTGCAGAACTCTTATCACTTATCCGGCAGAATGTTCAATCTTTTCTATCCCGTACCTTCTATTGAGGTTCCTGTGTGGCCGCTTTACCATAAAGCCCAGATTGGTGGAGTCCTGCAAAGAGGTTGACCTCCTGGAAGGATCTCTGGAGCTCAGTCTGTCCATCTAAGAGCTCACACACCTTCCTTCTCCTTAGATTCGAAGAATTCGTGGAATGCACGCCTTCTGTGCACGATGTACAAAGTTTCTCTTGTACCCGAATGACGTTAACGCCGTTTGAACATTTCCTTATGATTTTGTTGATGATCTGGAGACCTTCTGGAGCTCTTTATTACTGAGGGACTCAGCATTTTGTGAAAAAATCATAACTAAAACGACGTGACATCTCATCGTTGGGTTTGGGATAAACCTAAGGACGTTTACACAGAAAAGGACGCCCACTACGAAGTCCGGTGGAGGGTCCACCACGAACCATCTAGAAGATCCTGTCCTTATTTTGTTTAATTACAGGTGCTAGTCTACAAACGGACAGCTGGTCATAGCTGGAGGGCAATCCAAATGCCACCCAGAACGCAGAAGCGTCATTGCTGCCAGGGCTTCCAACGCTGCCAGCCAGTCTCTTCACTTTTTTGGCACTCTCGGAACCCAGGGATCGTTTCCACACCTGCTACAGCTTTCATGCTTATACCCCGACAAGTTCTGGCATCTTTGCTGAAGAATCTGTTCTTTAACCAGGATTTTTACACCATCCTTTTTAAAGCAGCTTCTGTTCTGGCTGAATGGCTTTGTTCATGGGTACAGGGTATCAGAACGGCCAGCCTCGCGGTCAGGGAAGAGATGCACGAAAGCCGGACGCTCCCCATTCTCCTGGGCGTCGCTGCCGCCCTGGACACCACGGTTTTGAAACGGTTTTGTCGTCCTATCTGTAAGATCAGTCCTATCACGTAGCCGGGAGATGTTCCGTTTAATCACATCGCTACTCCATTACAGGAGTTCCCCAAAGGGTCAGTGCTCGGTTCTGTGTGCACGGTTCAGTGATTAGATCACACGGGTTCTATATGGATGGCACGACTTTTGTCATTGCCTCCAACTATCTCGCAGATCTTACAGAAAATATTAGACCGCCTTACTAATGCATCTTCCTGGATAAGAGACCGGCGGCTAAACAGAATTGGTCTACTTACCGCCCAAGAACTTCCCTGAGCTGGAACCTCGCTATCGTTAACGTGTCCCTCACAGTCCAAACGGAACACGGAGCTGTGAAGCATCCCAACACCGATCTTCAGCTATGATTCACCTTTACCATTCATCTGCACCGGCTGAGGAGACCAAGCTTGAACTTCAATCTGGTGCCGAATCAAATTTCCGTAATCTTTTGGAGAACGTGGGGTTAGACGTCGGGTACAGGAGCAGGAGAGATGGAAAAGCACAGCAGTAGATCACCAACCTGCTGGTAACTCTTCTCAGAACACAGCTTTTCTGATTCTGAAGTGGTTTCTCCAGGTTTTGGACGTTGCATCTTGTTTTTCTTCACAAAAAGGCAGATGATACGACTCGGTGCCACGTGTGGCACGTGCGCCCCTTTCTTATCAGACGGGTGGTTGCTCCGTCGGAGAACAAACCGTTCCACCTTACATTTGATAAACAAATGAAACTCTTTATGATAAAAGCTATCAATCCTTGTTACCTTGCCTGCAGAAAGTTATCTTTCCTGACATATTTCATTTCTTTTCAGAAGCCTGCTGCGAGTTTTTCTCCTCCTCCCCCCTTTCATTTTTCCTTTCATTCATTCCGAGGGACACGGCTGCGCCGAAGATGAATTGAGCGCTGCACGCTCTTTCTTCCAGTGCTTTTTCCTCCCCTGCACACAATTTCAACGCCGAACAAGATTAAGCCATCTACAAATTAATGCGCTTGAATAAAGAGCGACCTAATTAAATTTCATAATGGCGTGTTTCGCGTTAAATGAAGTAGTCAGGATTAGAACGCTGGCAACTTTATTAAAGTGACGGATAAATAGGTTTGTTTTTAGCGGGAAACAATGAGCAGGTTTACTCTCTTAGAAGGTCGTTTCGGGCTTTACGTTTGGTTTTGTTAGAGGAGCATCCTCGGTGCATCGAGGGTTAGGCTTAGGGTAAGAGCGAACTGGTGAAGGTGAAGGTGGCATCAGCTGCCCTGGCACAAGCACACACAAGAAGCAGGCTTACAGAGGCTAAAGTATGCCCTGTGGCACCTGTCAGTTTTCCATCACCCAGCTGTCTGGTGGGTTTTTTCACAACCAAAAACTTCTTCCACTTATTTAAGCAGTTCTTAACTTTCCGTACCCGGTTTGTCCTGAGCGGCTCAGGTATGCGTTTTAAACCTCTAGACACTGATGCAGCCAGAAGTATCCATAAATAAACCCTCCGACTGTGCCGAGGTTTTTACCCTGAAGTAAAAACTGTAAAACCCTCGAGCGCACATCGCCGGCATCTGGTGCTATAAAAGATCTTCAGGTGGGCTGGAGAAAATGAAAAGGGAGCAGACTTATGAATAACTATAACAGCCAAACCCTGTTTTCTTTCTATTAGTAGGAGGCGTGAGTATGATAATTGTACGCTTCGTGCTCACGCCTTCCGTTTCGCTGAAATTATACAACAAAACTGAATGCAGGCTTCTTTTTTTATGGCCTCTTTTCATAAGGTTGTCATTACTTAATAGTCGTTTATGACAAGGTTCTCCAGCCTGCTTCTATTACTCTTATTTCTGCCAAAAGTCCCAGTTAGTCAGTCCCAGTTTCCATCCAGCTTCTTCTGTGGGAGCTCCAGACTTGGAGATTGACAAACCATCCCCAGCTCCAACAGGATCCAACCAACCTTACGAGGTGTCCAAACCACCTCAGCTGGCTCCTCTTGAATCCTGAACAGATTTCAACCGCTCGCACCCGTGACCAGTCATGGCGGTAACTGTCATTTTACCACTTTTTTAGGTAACGAGTAATCGAGCGCGTTACTATTTCCAATCCTGTAACCACATTAAAGTTACTTATCCTTAAACTTTGCGTTACTATTTTTTTAGTAAAAAAAATCTATTTTTGCTTTCTGTACGACAATGAAGTCACGTTTTCAGCACGAGGACGAATCCCGTGTAATACCACGCAAACGTAAACAACGGAGGGAGGAGAGAGATGCGCGTTTTCTGCTTGGAAATGCAGGCACTAT
>JAVSBV010047003.1:0-11046 GCA_033117975.1 Parotocinclus spilosoma
CTGCCACCACCATGTTTCACTGTTGGGATTGTATAGGGCAGGTGATGAGCAGTGCCTGGTTTTCTCCACACATACCGGTTAGAATTAATGCCAAAAAGTTTCATCTTTGTCTCATCATACCAGACAATTTTTATGTGTTTTTGGCAAACTCTTTGCGGGCTTTCATATGTCTTGCACTGAGGAGAGGCTTCCATTGTGCCACTCTGCCATAAAGTCCCGACTGGTGGAGGGCTGCAGTGATAGTACACTTTGTGGAACTTTCTCCCATCTCCCTACTGCATCTCTGGAGCTCAGCCACAGTGATCATGGTAATGTCAGTCAACATTCATTTTTGCGGTTACATTATTTGAATGTTATCCGTACAGATAAAATTATAGGAGTTAGAATTAAATTACCGGTAATTTATTTAATTATAACTTCTAAAATTTTTGCCTTATGTTAACATTCAAATTACATAACAGTTCTTTACTTTATGAGTAATATAGTCATGCCGTGATTATCCACTTAATCCTGGTCAGGCAGCACAGGACACAAGGAAGGAGCCAGTCCATCACTGGGCACATTTACCCACACCCACACCCACACTAAGTGCACTTTGAAAATACCAATTATCCTAACACACGTCTTCGGAATGTGGGAGGAATCCGGTGTACCCGGAGTAAACCCACATGGACACAGAGAGGGCATGTGAACTGGAACTCACAGGTGGGGTCCAGATCGAAACAGTAATGCTGAAGAGATTAACTCGTATTAACTTATTTTTTACAAAATCAATAAAACTGTTGTGAGAACATTTTTTTTAATTCACCCTGTGGATACATAAATAAACTTTTGACTTTTTTTGTCCACTGAATGTCACTATGATTCACATTGTTTGAATTTCACAAAGGAGAGGTAGTAGATGTAACTGTGTATAATGATTTAAATGATATTTAACTATTGTTACAAACTGTGTGTTTGTTGCGAATTATAATATCCTGCTTTGTGATGCTCTCTGCAAAATATACAAATTTGTGGGAAAGCAGAGAAAAATCATTGTTTATCTTAACTCTCTGTGCTATTCACAACAGACGTCCATTACATATGAACAAAACCAGCCATATCACACCAGTACAAGCGAAACAACATTTTAGACATTTTAAACACCTTACCTGGACAGGTCGGCCATCTTCAGAGCCTATCATGTTCTTCCACTCCAGAAGAGAGCGTTGCAAGTTCTCCAATCCGGTCTCCCACAGTCTCATATAGCCTCCCATATCGACAGTCACTATCCTACCAGAGCCCAGTGGAGCAATCAGCACGTCTGTGTCCGACACCTTTGAGATCCACGCTGTGTAGGGAGACTTGGACATCGTCCTGCAATAATACAGCATGAAGAAGGACCTTGGGAAGAATCTTAGTTAATTATCTTTTGCTGGCATGCAGAAAGGTTCTTAAACTGAGATGATTGTGCTTAAATGTCATAACACAAATGCGCATTATGCTGCATTACACGTGGATTTCCACAGTGCTACAAAATGAGTCTAATCAATTTAATATTTTTAAATTGTGATACTCTTTTTTTTTTTTTTTTTTATCGATTTCTCCACTCGTCCATGTTGCTTAAACACAAGGGGGCGCTGCAATAACAATTTTGTAGTTAAACACAGCTTACACTTACATATAAAAAATACTGAGGTAACTAAAAAACATTGTATTTGGTCAATATGAGGGTTGCATACACTTCAGTAATATGATAATATATTAAGTCTGTGTCTGCATTAATTAGTGAGTAATTAGATTTATTTCATTAGGATCTTTACAAGCTTAATAGCCTACTTTTCCAGCAGGGATATATTACTGTTTTTAAACTATGTTTTGTTGCAAGCACTTAATGTCAAGTGCATAACATGTATTATGAGAGTTTGGCAGGCCAGGGGCATTTCTAGACTACTTGTTGTACTGGGGCACAATACATTTAGAGGGGCACAGCTGCACCTTGATGCTTGCCACTCCGTCGTAGGGGTATAGCTACCCATTTTGAAGCGTGGCTGACCCATTACTTCCTGAGAAGCAAAATGAAAGAAACTGGATTTGATTGATTGAGTTGCAGATTTTGAGGGACAGATCATCATCAGTAGCGCAAACCAAAGTCAAGCCCTCTCATAAACTGGTGTACCGCTCAGATTCTGGTAAAGTCTGGAGAGGCTCCATGGGAGGGGTTACGGCATACATGCAAGATTATTTAATTTTTTTTAGCTTCTGTCTAGTTCACTGGTAAATACTGGTAAATACATCAAATTTGAGGATATTTCATTAGGGAATTTCATTTTGAATGATCCCCTAATTGTTGTGAGCAGTGTATGCAGAGTCATAGTGTGGTATATTTTGGGCTGAAGACTTGTATCTCTGCAACTGGAAACTTGTTAAGGTAAAGATGAATTTGAGATTTTGTATGCTGAGCTTTGATTTTCAATTTAAAATAGCACCTTGCAATTTTTGTTGCTGCAGCATTATTTAAAAGTCATACCATCTTTTATTGTAGCACACAAGTTTCTTTTTGATACAATTTTTTATAAATGAAAAGTTCACATTACTTTGAATTGTTATTGTTATTGTTAGTGTATTATAGGAATGTTTTCACTGGGTTATTTAAAATATGGTGCAGCTACTATAGAACATTTAGCTTCAGTTTAAACCAATTTTAATTTCTAATAAGTTTGTTTAACTGCTAGGGACTAATTATAGACAATTTGCATTGGTTACACTTGTATTGTTGTGTGTACTGTACTAACAACACCTCTAATACCCAAAATAAAGTGCAGTTTTTGGACATTTACCTCGGCACTGGAATGTACTTGACTTTCTTGGAGTTTAGATCTGTAACCTCCAGGTAGGCAGACGTCAAAGGTGGTGTGACATCTGTTAATAAAGGAAAAACTTTTAATACCTAATTTCAGGTTAGTAATATAAGGATCACATTTTTCTCTCACCTTCGGGGTAGATGTCAGTCAGAGGCACTTGTGTGGCAGGGACAGCTCGCACCACCTGATTGGCTCCTAACAGACTGACACAGTTGACCCTTTTCGGAGATCCTGTGTGGCGACTCGAAGCAAAAATAGTGTCAGGCCCTCTGTCCTCTGTGAGGGGTGATTTCCTCTTAAAACTGTAGACCTCATTCGGAGACTGAAAAAAAGAGAATCACACCGTCCTGTTACTCTTCAGCTCTGTTTGTGTACATGGTAACGCTGACGCAACAAGTCATACTGCAACAAAGGAGATTGAGACATGTTATGACAGCTAATCACCAGCAGGTCTGGAAAGCCCACTATGATGTTGGCGTAGGTGTTGCTGTCACAGATGAGGCGGTTGGGTGAGGAGATTTTCTGTCCCAGGGCAGAGCTGAGGTTCTCATTGGGCAGCTGCTCACTGGTCACATCCTGAGGGGTGTTGGGTTCCATCTCTGCGCCATAACACAAATGACAAATGGCATCATAAACAGTGTGTAAGTCCAGTAATGCCCCACTTCTTTCGACATGTGACGTAAAAGCATTTAGGAGGATTTCTTTTTTTAACCACCGTTAACAGACGACAATTGAGCATTGCACTCTATCTGCCTGTCAGAGTCAGCTTTAAGAGCTCATTCTTCTAAGAAAACGACAAGCTCATCAGTATTGTCCATTAAGTAAGAGCATAGTTTTCAGGACGGCTCAAACATCCATTGTAACTACAGGCAGGCACAGTTTAATATTATAATAATTAATAAATCATATTATTATTCAAAATAATACTCATAATCCGTTTTGTGAAAATGCATGCACATTTCCATAGTCACATAGTCTTTTAACACTACTGTAATGCAAATATAAAAGGCATGTGCACAAAACTGCGTGCAAATGATATGTAGATGATATGTGATATGTGCATTCTGAGAAGCTGTTATAGACACTCTAAACCTTAATTTAATGTAACTTAACTTAATGTAATTAATGGAAATTTACAAGAATTCTATAGAAAAACAGAAATGTACTACTACGAGTCTGTCTAAGGGAAAGTCGTAACACTTAGAGTATGGTATGATGATTCTGATACTTTTTTTTAGACAGAAGCAAAAATACATTGACAGACAGTGCCACGAACTGTTACGAGCAGTGGTGATGTTTTTAACTGGACCCAAGTATGTGGGATAAGCATATCCCACGTCGTATAATAATAATGGGGAAATAATATAGAACAACTAAAAACGGATAAAGAGCGGCGCGTCAGACTCCTAACATAATGAAACCGAAAGAATAAAGGGGCCCGCCGAGGTTGCGTCCCAAATGGGAGCAATGTGCGACCTAGTCGCGAGAAGACGCCAAAGCTTCAGTCGGGCAAGCGTGCATAAAGCACGGTTGGGACGTCTCTTAAATGGGAAGTAGTCCAAACGCCAGGGAGTGAAAGTGAGCTCAAAAGTGCATGCAATACTAAAAAACCAAAATGGGGATACGTCTTATAGAGTTCGAGTTTACCCGTGGCTACTCTAGTCGGGGCACACCTCAATCCAGCCGCAGACTAGAGTCCGACTCAATAGAGCGCAAGGGCGCCGGACAGTGTACTTCTAACACCGAACCGAGTTGCTGCTGTAAAGAGTGGAAAAGGACGCCGCAGCGCCAAAGGGCGAGCGTGAGCTCTAACGAAGAAATAGCGGAAGTGGCCACGCTGACCACGCCTTTATAGGATGCGAAGCAGCTGTTTGGAAGCTGGACATATTTAAGATAGTGGATATAAAGTCGTCCCACCGATGGCTCTGTAATGGCGACCGGTGAGGACGGCCAAACGCACCGGGGGAAGGTAGGAATTCTAACACAAACAATATGGAAGATCAGCCAGTTAAAACATAACAGTGTGTCAATGTGAAGCAGTTCATATATTTCTAAGTTAGAATATACAGGTAGTGGGGGGAAGAAACGGAAACGAAGATTATTTACAATAGGACAGACACATACAAATGCCATTTACAGCTTGCTACACTTAAATCATACATACAAAGACAGGTGACTAGCAACTTTCTTGTGGGAAAAGTCTCTAAACACATCAACTGAGTTAAGACAGTTTCCAGTCCAACCGAAAAACCCACACAGAACACTGCCTTCTGCTCTTAAACTCCCGCCTCAGCCCGTGGATCAGCAGCATTGATTGGGTGTTATGACGACATTGTCCAGAGTTGAGACAGATTTGTATTGCTATTATACAGCAGTTATCCCTACCTCACAATCGGATCAAAAATCAGCAAAAAGCAAAATCACTGTGATGATATGTCTGAAAACAACACAGCTTTTTAACCTAAAAACGGTATTTGCATCACGGCATTACTAACAGAAAGTCACAACGTTCAAATGGTGTGTTCAGGTCAAACTGATCCTGTGCTTCTATGCTAGGGCTGGATTGGGTATTGTTACCGTTGCATAGCAACAACACATCTGTTTGTAAACTTTTTGGTGGAAGGTATTGTCAGCATGAAAGCATATGCAGTGCTAGTTCAGGGCTTAGTTTATTCATTTTGCTTCTTTATTTTGTTGTAGAAAAGCAACAGAACACACAAGATCGTGTGTTATTCTCGTTCTATTGCTTAATTATAATTTATAATAATTGTTAAAACCTTTGTCGTTAAATGGATCAGGTCGATTAGTAACAGCGATCCCTGTGATAAAGACCATAAGATGAATGCCTTTCCATCAGAGGACTTAACTGTCAAGATATTGCTCCTCTACAAACAACATTCCAGGAGCAGATAAACAAGAGTGAGGCAATTTATTTCACCCACTATTTCAGACCTTAAAATAGGACAGGCATTATTTTTGTTTCAAATGAGGCACTAAGTTTTTGAAGCACTGTTATCGAGCATGTGTCACCCTACATGGAAATGGAGATATTAGATGTAGAAACTGTGACCAGGCACAGATCAAGTACCTACGCAAAAACAAAAAGTACATCTCAATCCCAGCCACTATTGATCTCAAAGTAAAAGAAGTGCAATTTTGTACTGAAGCCCTCAATGTAATCCAGCTCTGAATGTAGACTTTGGGCAACACCAAGCAGATGCTATATCAAGAAGAAGCCAAATGTTTAGAAATGATCGCTGACCATCAGGCCAGGATATAAATGCACAGTACTGATTTGCTGCTGACGAGTTAATTAGATGGGACAGTTTAAAAGAGGCAGCATAAATCCTGTAATGACTATCTAACTGACTATTAGTTCTGTTATTAGTCTCTTTTGAAAAGTTCCTTTTTAAAAATCCAATTTTCTCTTCATTTAAACATAGCCAGATCCAAATATAAGTTGAATCTAACTTGGACACATCAGCTACCAATCTGAAGGGCAAAAGGCATGGTTTATGGTTCACAGCTGCCTCATGGTTTATCAGAACAGTGTTTAATAATCAGAGGCTGATTAAGGCAGTTCATTCTTTATCATACATCTTTTTAATTCTCGTTAACAATGAGCTGTGTATAAGAGCTACAGATAGTCCACTAATCTACTCTCATGCTATTCAGCTTTCTAATGCTACTGTTTTGCTGCATTTAAGCTGGTTCTGTATTATGGGTTTGCAATGGGAGGAAGCTTAAGGTCAAGCTCTGTGATTTATTTTTGCCTTTTTGGAAAAGCAATGCCTTAATTTTGATCAAAATACTTAGCAATCTAAATGTATGCTACAGAAACAACAACAGCAATAACAATCACAATAAAGACAATAATATAAAAATATATTGTTATATGTATATATTTTCCCCACATATTTTCAACATCACGCTCACCCGGACTCAAGCAGGAATAGGTATCAAGGAAGAACATGGGGTGCAGATACCAGTGCACAGAGTTGTTTAGGGGTTGCACTGTTGCTGTGCCTCGGCAAAATCCCTTAACAAGCCGTATTAATAATAATAAAAATAATAATAATAACAACAACAACAACAACAACAACTACGATGAGGATGGTCATTAATAATAATAATAATAATTATTATTATTATAGCAATACTACTAATAATATGGTTGGTGATGATAATAATAATTACAATAACAGTCATACAAATAATTATAATAATAATAATGACATAGTTGTTATGATAATTATTATATAATAACAGTGCTGCCAGTATAATAATAATAATAATAATAATAATAATAATACAAAGAAGAAGAATAAGAAGAAGGAAGAAAAATGAGAATGGTGATTATTATTATTTCTAATAACAACAACAATAATACTAACAACACTAATAATAATAATAATAAGAAGAAGAAGAAGAAGAAGGATGTTGATTATTATTTAAATCAACAACAACAATAACTATAATAATAATAATAATATAATGATCAGGTGACTATACTGCTCCCAAAAATACAAAAGATAGAAATAGAAAAAGATACAAAATTAATAATAATAATAATAAATAAAATTAAATATAATAAAACAAATCCCCTGATTTTCCTGAGCAGTGTGATAAGTCTACTAATAACAATAATGATGAGGATGGTGATGGTGAATAATGACAATAACAACAATACTACTAATAATACACATGATGCTGTTTTGAATAATAACAACAACAACAATAATTATTATAATTATCAATATTACAATCCTTATTATTGCACAGCCTTCTCTTAGTAAGGGGAAGAGGCTATATCAGACAATTTTGCTTCAGAGGCTGAATTCTAAACTCTCTCAAAGCTTCAAGTAAAATGGAGAAGTGAACACTACACTGTGTGTTTGAAGAGAGCTGCAGTACCTGAGCTAGTACCAAAGCCAGTGTTGACGGCCTCCTCACTGATGATGTGCAGCTGACACACACCTGACCCCTCAGCTCCCATGTGCATGGGCTTAGTCAGCAAATACTTCCTGCAAACAGAAAGACATGCAGATTTGGGCTGGCCTAACGCAGTGGTATCACAGATTATTCAGTTAAAGATTACACTCAAAGCCCTTTCCTCCTAACCTAAAGAACTACATTTCTAAACTGCTTTCTAAAGAATTTGCTGAAAATTCAGTCTCACAGGATTTTCATGCAAATGTGCTCCCTGTCAGGTAGGCAGAGCTGTGAAACTACACTTTAACTATACAAGTCTATATATATATAAGTATAGTGTACTTTCCACAAAATCGGGAATCTCGTCTGGCACATTTATATCCAAACACTGCAGCAGAAGAGAGAGAGACAGACCAAGCAATGTTTTTTCAATCTTCTGTTGTCCCATGTTCATGAACCTGTATAAATTGTAGCACTTGTAATTCAGTCAGGAGTAGCACCAGGGTGCTGTATCTCCTCAGTCTGGTAATGGGTGGTTATTTGCGAAACTCTTGCCTTTCTGTCTCTCTTCAGCTTGATCCAATCTGACCATTCTCCTTTGACCTCTGGCATCCACAAATAATTTTGGCTCAGAGAACTGCTGCTCACTGAATATTTTCTCTTTGTAGACCATTTTCTGTAAACCCCAGACCAGCAGTATCTTAAATACTCGAATTAGTCGATCTGGTACAAACAATTCACAATGTCACATTAAAAGTAAATTAATCATCTTTCTTCCCAAGGATGCTTAGTTGGAACTGCAACATTTATCATGTCTACGTGGTCAAATGCATCGAGTTCATGCTATGCGATTGAATGATTAGATATTTGGCATATATGGGCAGTTGGACAACTATACCCAATAAATTGGTCAGTGTATATACCGTAGCTTTCACATTTTAACTCTGCTTTGTACTGGTCATTGGTTCAAAAGATTAGCAGACACACAAAGCAGCAAATTCACCTTAAATCGATTATTATACATGTATAAAATGGAAGCAAGAAAGCACCTGTCAGTCTTGCTCTCAATGAGCAACCATCGATCTTCGGCTACCAGGAACACAGACTTTACATTGATGGGGAGAGAGATGGTGTGCACCTGACCCTCCAGCACATCCAAAACA
The DNA here is from genome assembly GCA_033117975.1 of Parotocinclus spilosoma. NCBI lineage: Eukaryota > Metazoa > Chordata > Actinopteri > Siluriformes > Loricariidae > Parotocinclus > Parotocinclus spilosoma. The sequence continues at coordinate 8,939 of JAVSBV010047003.1, forward strand.
TCCAGTTGATCCCTGGAAGAGAAAAGGTACAATAAACCAGCTGTGATGGAAAGGACCAACATAGAGGGTAGAGAAACACTTACCCATCAACCTTGTAAAACAAGAGCCAGTTCTTGTGGGAAAACTCTCTGCACATTTTGTATGATGACTGTGGCAGAAAAAGAAAACAGCAGTTTGTTATGCATATATAGTCACTCTAAAGTGAGTATAATATCAAAGTGCCTGTAATGTGGGGGCTACATTGCTCTGCATCGTACATCACAGTCCCAGCTCCAACCCTGAGGAGCTCTGAGACCTAGATTGATAACTTGGTTGCGCCTGAAAGTATGCATATTGTACCACACAGTGTGTCACGAATACAACACCTCACAACCCAGTGATGTGTGGTTTGGGAAGTAATCCACAAGCTCTGATATTACAAAAAAGCTATTTATGGCAACAACTTACTTAGAGAATTCACAACTTGTTACTAATAGGCAGCTGAAAGTCATACACACACACAACCCCGGCGCTATTTTAACCTCTGGAATTTAGTTACTTAACCAAAGCACCACCGCTGTCCATGTAGTCATTTAACAGTAACTAAATAGCCTTATACAACAGGAAATTATAGAAGTGTTCAGGTATACTACTAATAATACTGAATTCAGTATGCATACCATTTCATAAAAAAATAGTAATGTAATTTAAGGAAATGTATAATATTTCAGTCCAAATTTCCATTATATTCATATTAATGGACGCATATTCACATGATACAAGTCATGTTCCTTTGGTTCATGACTCTTTTATAATAACAAACCACGATAAATAGTCTGTCATTTTAAAAGCATATGAACACTGCCTGGAACATATCAGGATCTCACCCGAGTGTCTTTTGTGTTCCACCAGTTGGAGATTTTGCGAGCAGCTTCTTCCCCAACACCTGGAGACAGGGTCAGTTTTCTCACCGCTCCATTCAGCAGATCCAGATGCAGTACTGTATTACTCTGGGGAGATCACAAACGACTTTACAACACATTTCAGCTAATTTGATACTTTACACTCTTCTAACAAACCATCAAGGTAAACTCAGTGGTTTTTGGCAGCATTAAAAACTCTAAATATTAACACATGGAATGAAATGCAGTGTTCCTCTCAAAGATAAATTCTCCAAACCACTTTCCAGTATGCTAGGTCTAGACTTGAACTATTGACTGTTAATGTGCTTGACAAACATGAAGAGACAGCTCCTTGTTCTAATTGCATGGATGTTGGTGGTCAGTCTCTGAGCTCAGGGCAATCACAAAGTCCAGTTTTAGCTCAAAGCACAAATCTGCCAGAATGTGCACAAAGTGATCTGACTCTGGAAACTGTGTACTGACCTTAAAAAAACACTTTTAAAGAGGAACCTCCTTTTTGGGGGGCTCCTGAATTGGGTAGTAAAAGTTACCAATTAAGGTTGCTGTGGTCATCTAGCTAAGCCAGACTTCATCTGCTTAATCTTCCATTGACATTTACAAAAACGACAAATGAAGCTGCTTAGGTTTGTCTCCATGTATTTAAGGTCTAATGGGTTCCTTATGGCCTGCCTGACATACAGTTCACACTGCCTGTTCTAAGAATAGTTGGGTTGCGTCAGGAGTGGATAAACGGTAAAACAGGATAGAAGTGCTGTCAGGATTACGGGCCACTCTGTTCTATTCACAATTTGTTTTTCCTCCACCAGGAGAGCCATGACCTATCATATTCCGTACTGAGCTAGCATTTTTCTTCTTTTCTCTCCAAGTCTCTTTTTCTGATACATACACTTTTCCTTCAGGGATATTTTTAGACTTTCCTTTTTCTCTGCACTTCCTACGCAGCAGCTGGCTTTTTTAATATGATTGTTTTTTACATGTTGTCTTTGTGCTGGTTGGTTTTAATGCCATGCTAGTTCAGTAAAGTTAAATAGGACACATTTATTAGGACTAATAGTGTTTTTCATGTCACAATTACCATCTCAAGCCATTTCAGTGACACCCACAAGGTTACCACAAGTAAAGTCATATTCAGGGTGAGTAAAAAGTCACAGGGCAGCCTTTTATTTCAGAAACATCAAGGTGCAAGTGTTTGACGCTGTGATCTGT
>JAVSBV010047014.1:0-11046 GCA_033117975.1 Parotocinclus spilosoma
AAATATACAATTTATAAAAATATATTTAAAAATATAAATTAACAATAATACTAACAATAAAGAAATGTTATAAATGATAAAATATGATAATTTACAGTAAATATCTGTTGTAGCTACTGTGTGTAGGATGTAGGATATGCTCTAAGCTCGGTACGGACGGAGCATATATGAATTTTAGAAACAATAATAAGCATATTTCTGTAAGAACTGAAGCAGCTTTGTGCCCAACGTCTTGATTCTTAATGCGCATCCAAATAACATTCTCTCTGATAGACGTTTGTACATTACAATGTATTATTATTATCATCATCATCATCATCATTCATACAGAGCACACCAAGTCTTCTGTGCATAAATCCAGAACGACGAGACAAATTATACCGAACAAAAATATAAAGCGCAATACTTTTGTTTTTGCTCTTGTTTTGAGCTGAACTTAAAGATCAAAGACTTTCTAGTCACACAAAAGGTCTTTTTCTCCCAAATACTGTTGACAAATTTGTCTAATTCTGTGTTAGTGAGAATTTATTTTCTTTGCAGAGATAATCACTCCACCTCACAGGCGTTTCATATCAAGATGCTGATTAGACAGCATGATTATTGCCACAAATGAAGCAGTAACGTGTGTAGTTTTATCACACAGCACAATGCCACAGACATAAGATGCAAGGTGCAATCGGCATACTGACTTGCAGGAATGTCCACCATATGACACCAGTCATATCCGACCCGTAACACAGTGTTATCTGGCCCCTTGAAACTTTTTCATCTTTCCCCAAAAAACTTCTGGGGTTCTTGAAGGATAATTTCAATGAACGATTTGCGGATTTTCATGATTTGAAGAATGAAATCTTTAAATCTCTGAGAAAATCCATTTGCGGCCAATGTGTCAAGTGCCCCGACAGACCTACAACTGGTACTGATTAACTTGCAAAGCCAGACATCAATGCTTGACAAATTTCGAGCGATGCAGACAATTGATTTCTATGCCATGGTGCCTGCAGAAACTTTTCCAAATCTCAGAAAACAAGCGTTAAATATGATCACGATGTTTACAAGTACTTGTGTGTGTGAACAAACGTTTTCAGGTGATGAAACGGGCGAAACCCATCTCGATTCAGTGGTCCGACTTGGTGTCTCTACGCTGCAGCCGGACATTCAAAAGTTGGTTTCGGGAAAAAAACTTCAAACATCCCACTAATACTACTACAGAATTAATGGTAACTACAACAGATTTCTAATAAAAAATGGTATCTGCTCTATTTTCTTTTTCGTATTTTTGCGGTGAAGCGGCCCGTGACGTGCGTGTTGGAAATTTATGTGGCCTCCAGGCCAGAAAAGGGTTGGGCATCACCGCTCTACAATAAGCCATCTCCAAACGCAATTCAGAGAATTTACCAGTACATAAGTCAAAGTCAAATTGATTTATATAGCGCTTTTTACAGTAGTACAAAACAGCTTTACAATATTATACGATCTTAGAAAATAAAAGCCAGTCCCAAATTGAACAGGCCTATGGCGACAGTGGAAAGGAAAAACTCCTTGAATGTAGAAGGAAGAAACTTTGGGAGGACCAAGACTTAAAAAGCAACCCATCCTTCTTGGGTGGTCTAGTTGTAATAGTTGTGGTAAGAGTAAAATTAAGTAAATAATACAATTTAAATGAATAATAACATTAAAATGAGTAATTAACTTTAAGATCCATCTGATCTCCCAACCGCATACCACGGTGGAGCCCAGGACCTCCACATCCAGCATCTTCACTTCCAAAATTTTCTGATGAGCTGAAGCAACAATCGGTTTTCATAACCAAAAGGATTTCTACACAAACCTTCAGAAACCATCTCAGGGAAGCTCATCTGCAGGCTCGTTATCCTCATCAGGGTCTCCACATTACTGCAGCTCATAACCGACTTGAGTGGGCAAGCGGTCATCGATGGCGTATGGCACATGGCACGTTGGAGAGGTATTCTCCTCATGGAATCCCGGTTTTCACTCTACAGGGCAGATGGCACACTGTGTGGCATTGTGTGGGTGAGCGGTTTGCTGCTGTCAACGTTGTGAAACGAGTGGTCCATGGTTCACAGATTTAAACAAATTAGTAAACAATATCTAAGTGAATCCTTGTCTTAGATCTTGGAGTTCAGCTCATAAAAAAAGAGCAAAAACAAAAGTGTTCCATTTATATTTTTGTTCAGTGTAATTAGAATTTTCATTTTTCTTCCGAGATCCATTTGCATAAGTAAATGAGAAAACACTGTATTAAACCCTTCATTATTTAAAACAGAAACGGATCAGCCGCAGGCCATCACATACAGCTGAAGGAAATCTAAATAACCCCTCTAAAGTCGGTCAATAAATAATCTGCTATGTTACTGAAGATTATGGGAACTTGTTTGAGAAATATAATTAAGAAAAGTTATGGGTTGGGGGTTGTGAAGCCGAATTAAGGCGTTATCTAAATTAAAACAATGAGGGTTTCATCATAATAAAAGTTTACTCACCAAACTACCAAACCTTCCTCGATTTCTATCCGAAGCAGGTCAGTGAACACGCTATTAATTAATAAAGGAGCCTCTATTTACTTGAAGTCAATTAAGCTCAGTACGATAATGCAGTATTTTTAACGTTGGCACAACTTCTTAAAGTAACTGGAGTCAGTTCAATGATTAGTAAGAATGAACTTTTGTATGGTTTTGATAAATCTCAGTTTCATTCCCAGTTAATTCCACAAAAAGATGAACATTTGGCTCATAATTTGTTCCAGAAGTTGAAGAAAGCATAGAAGTCTGAATGGTTCTCGTGTATTCAGAGAGGGTCGACTTGGGGCTTTCAAAACTCTTTAAAAGCACAAAGAAAGCAGCAAACACCTTCCAACCTCTTACAGTCTGTAGAGACCTGCCCTTAGTGCTCCTGCCTTATCCAGTCCCTAACCTTTATCTCTACACACACTTTGACTCTGCAGAAATTCTGTGTTATCCCAACTTATCAAGGTTTTTATATTTGCAACAGACCCTCTTATCCAGAGCAATCTATAACTGATCTAAAGGTGCAATCCAAGACGCTGAAGGTTAAGAACACTGCTCTCAAAAAGCTGGATCTTAACCTTCTAATCAACAGTCCAGTGTTGGTCCCTGGTAGCTAATGGGTCTTGAAAGAACATCAGTCAGAACCTCAAAATAATCAGAACAGCCATTCCAGATGTAACTCAGTCATAGTTCTGAGCACCTTGTAGTCAAATGCACTAGAAGTTCCACTCCAGAAAAGTCCTTGATGTCAATCAGACCTAGAGCTTTCTTCAGGATTTCAGATATTCTCTGTTAATCTTTGGAGCATGACCATGCTTGGATATACTACAGTCCAAACCTGATGCAGTCAAATAAAAGTGAACACGAGCTCCGCTTTTAAATTATTCCTCGGTACAAGCAGATGAAATGCATCTTTGATGAGATCTTTTTCCTTTAGCAGGATGATGGAGGAGCTTCACGGTGCTTCTTACGCCGAGCCTTTGAGAAACGATCAAACATCTTAACACCACATTTTAGATACCATACATAAGGGATCTCTGGATCGTTGCAGGGCTTTATGGAGGTGCATAACAATTCTGAAAAGTTTTTTGCACTTAAGACGGTATCTTTGCTGTTTGCTCAGTACGGAGTACCAGGTTCTGGAACGCAACATTTGGAAGAACAAAAATATCGGGTATAAAACAATTTGATGAGCCTTAGGGCCTAAAACCCAGGGCTGCTGCCATCAGGTTTCTATCTCGCTTTGTAATAGAACTACTCTGTTAGTTCCGATCCCAGCCTCGTCTCTTTTGTCTTAGCACATGCCGTATCACTTTCATTCTCAATTGCACTACTAAATTGTATCACCTACTACTGGAGGTAATGGATTTTCTGAATTAACATCAAGCAAAATATTCCATTCTCAGCTGTCCTCTCTAGAGACATCTCACTCCATATTCCTTCTGAGTGCATTTAAAGAATGTCCTCAATGATCAATTGATTTCAGGGTCGGCTAGGATCATGGAGGCATCAATTACAGTCCTGGGATGAACCAGAGAACTTGTGAAGAGTGAACATCTTCAGTTTTAAAGAACTGAATAAAAGTTTGGCTTTCCAAACAACTGCTCGGGCAGAAATGAGACGAGAGCGAGCCATCTTCCTCTTCATCTTTCCTGTCATGCAACGGTTTGTACGCGGCTGGTGATCATTTAAATCTTCAAGCAGCTGTTTGATCTGGTCTCCTCGCAGGACTCGTCACTGTGAAAGCCATGGACCAACTGCTGGTATCTCGGGATAAACGTGCGTTCCCCATTTCCCATGATTAATTTTATTTTCGTGTCGGAATCCGCCTCGTCATCTCCGTCTACAACGTTTTTGAAAGGCTGCCTTCATTCCGCAGACACATTTAGCAACCCATTAAGATTTGGATTCTCCCACTGGACGAACGCTGAGCCTTCTTACAGCTGAACATCATGCACATCATCTGAAAACGTTTCATTAGAAAGTTAACAAGTAGACTACAGGGATTCAGGTTGGGGGATTAGTCTTGGCTTGGAGATCACCCCAAAGAGATGAAGATCATTCCATCATTTCAGAGAACGTGTGTTGGACCTTCAAAGATTTTCTCTTTATCATTTTTTGGTCTACAACCTTTCAGATCTCACCATTTGGTTGCTCATTAGGTTGGTGGCCCCAGTTCTCCATGAAGTTGCTTTGAGAAAAAAAACGCTACACAATACGATAATACAATTTGACATTGATGGACCTCCAAAAGGCTCAAGTTCATCCAGCAGCTTTCGGTCAATTTTCTTAAATGTGCAAGAACATCTAGAAAGGATGTTCTAGTTCTTGATTATAAAGCTGATAAACAACTCGTGATTGAACTCTTGCGGACGTCAGGTGAAGTCTAGGAAATGTGGAATCTTACAAAGTACTGTGCAGACAGCCACTGGGATTCAATGCCAAAACTTCACGGGCCTGTTCAGGACTGTTGTGTCCTTAACCCAACAATTTAATTTGTGTCGCTTGGACTGCAAGATTTGATTGGATAAAAGTGTCTCTCCAGTCACTAAATGTAAATTGGAATAAACACTCGCCATGCCACTTGGTCCATGCAGTTTGTCTTTAAAGTATAATGCATTTCCAGGCTCAGCCCACTTGACTTTGACTCAACAGTAGCCATTAACACGTCTGCACCCTCAACGTGTAATTTAAATGCATTTTCTCCCATTTTCACCCAAACCCCCATTGTTTTCATCGTCCTGATATTACACTTGTCACTTCAGATCATCTGATCCACTTGTCCCGTCTTTTGGAACATCGCAGCGTACATAGGCATATAAACCTGAGGATCTGCCAACAACTGCATTTATTTATGTTACGGAATCAGATTAAGCTCCAAAAACGAGATCTTATTCTTGTTGACTGATGAATCTCCAATAACAGTGCAGAAGACGGTGTAATGAGAACATCAGACAATAAACTGCTTACTGCTGAGAGAAATGAAACAACATCTGACATGAGGTGTAGTCAAAATTGTTTTGCATAATCATTTCTTGAATAGGTGGTGGTTAGACGCAAGGCACGTATAAAGGCTGGGTCTCACACGGTAGAAAATCTACTTTGATATTGAGTCTTGCGTTAAAGCTTGGGAAAAAACCTAAAGACCATCTTCATTAAGGAAAACACCAATCAGAAATTGCACTAAGAGCATATACCTATGGACCTGACCTGCCTTGTGTCTGTAGGGTACATTTATATTTAAGGCATTTAGCAGACGCTCCCTGGACCTTCTGGTTCAAAGTCCAGTGCCTTAACCGCTAGGCTACCACAGTCCCATATAGGGTATTGCAAGCTTTCCCCGAATTGAACTCCACCACCGAGTCGCAAAGGGTTGCTGCAGTGATAGGGGATGATCCCTTAGACACAGCCAATCATGTGACTTGATTCAATACTGCCATGACTTCACTTAGTTGAAATTTACCAAAGTTTGATCACTTATGCACATTTCTGGCCTCATTGTGAAACTGCCGCATCCGAGGCCAGCCGTGGCACGTGTCAGCATTTTGGACTCCAAATAGCAGGTGCCAGCTGCCACCTAAAGCACCTGACCTTTCACCCTGACATTTGCAACGCTGGCGTGCGTGCGCGCGCCGGATTATACCTTTGTGATATTTGGTCTAGAGATGAGAGCGCCTTGATCTCCGACAGATGGACGTGGAAGCGAGGCGTGTGCCGTACGCATCTAGACCGTCGCTCCTTCTAATTACACTCCATGCGTGCCCTTTTAAAGCAATGATTCACGCTCAGCTAAGAGGTGGCTCTCAAGCGAGTAGCTTACTTACTGCTGCTTATTATAAACCTGCCCATGATTAATAGACTGTAAGTGGTCATTTATGGCATTTTTATGGGTAGTTCCGCCGATCGCCACGTGATGGCAGTGTTTGCACCGATTTTTTTTGGCCCTCGCACGATTCCTGTTCTTAAGAGCAAACGTTCATGTGGGACCCCAGGTAAACTGTTTTACAGGTTCTATCAGGCCTGCACGTGAACGTACATAGGTGCATTGTGGAACTAGGGCAATTACTTCTAAGAAATTATGCACTCTTACATACGTTGAGGGATGCTTTGTGAACAAACCATAAGTAATGGGCATCAAGTCAACTTCTGACCCCTTCGTGTATCTGTATAGGCTGTACATTTGACCTGTAAAACGTAAGCATTATTGTGTTTTACTTAGAGCGTCCGTCACATTCAGATTTATTTAACGGGGTATATTACATATATTCAAACGTAATTACTGGAGGCCAAAATGTTGCTGCAGGCTGTATAAATGAAAGATCTATGAATAGGTGCCTCCTCTCACCTCTATTAAAAATGCATGTGAGTGTAACGAGAGGAAAATGGTTTCCCGAAGAAAAAAAAAAGTAGAATTATCAAAAAAAGGAAAAAAGAAAAACCTAAAATGTAATTTTATCACCTACATAATTCATTCGTTCATTTTCCATTTCTAATTAATCCATCCATATGTGGCAGCACAGGGCTATAGGCGGGGACCAACCCTAGTCAAGGCCCCAGTCCACTCACACTGGGGAAATTTAAAGCTCAACAAATGCATGACTTGAATGTGGGAGTGAATCAATGAAACAAAGGGAGAACATGCAAACTCCATACAGACAGAAGCCAGGCTAGTGCTCAAACCAAGACCTCTGGAACTATCTGGTGACAGAGCTGAGCACTGTGAAACTGTGATGCCCAAAAATACCAGGCTTAGATGCAAACTAAACAGCACTGCCATGGTGCACCCCTATCCCAAGTGATACAGGGCTCTGGTGTAAGTGCCCTGGATGGGTCCATTGCTAAGTTGGGTAAGGGTCCCCAATACGATTCAAAGCAAGGTTCCAGCAGTGAGGAGCTGGCACATGGGACCACTGTGCCATCAAAGGCAACAACGATAGACTATTTATTTGAGCAAAAGATCGGAATCTTTCAGTCACATCACGTATTTTAACATACAAATCTCAAAAACACACAACGCACCAATAATGTCCCGTCTCCAGCAGATCTGCAGCTTTTCATACATAATGCACCCGCCCCTGAAAATCAATGCTCTCGCCTTTAACCATGAGGAATGAAACACCTCTCATCAATAGCTGCTTAGTGCAATTACAGCAATCAATAAATCCATCACCCGAGCCGAAATGAAGCTCCTCACGAAGATGCCAAGCTCATCTGTTCCACAAGTAAAGCCAAACGCCTCATGCTGGGACCCTCGCCTTCATCTCTGCAAGGCTGGAGTGTCATTATGGTGCGCTAATCATCTATAAAAAGATTCTAAGCTCAGATGAGAAAAGACACAGTTTGTATTTTAATAAGCAAATAGTTAAGAGGCTCTGATTGGATAATTACTGCAGGGACTGATGACAACTATTTGACTAACCCTAGCTGGAGCAAGAAGGAGCATCTTGCATATTCAGCAGTTTCAACGTGTTATTCGTATGCTAAGTTTTAATATAAGATAACAAAAAGAGATCATTTTTAACATATAGAACCAACAAACGATAACTAGAGTTTTGACAAAGTAGTATAAATTGATGAATATTGATAATTGATCAAATAAGCGTGGCATTAAAGCACTACAAGCTAGACTAAAAAAAAAAAAAAAAAAAAAAAAATATGCCATGACCTTGTGCTGCCAGACAGCTTGCGACCCTGAATTGGATTAATCGAGAGCACAAAGTGACTGAATGGATATGCTGTGGCACTGACCATCAAGATGGTAGCTCGAGTGCCAGTTCTTGATGCCAAGCACTACGACCCACATAATCAATGGCACAGGTCCCTTTATTCCAAGGTAAAAATGGACCTCGCAATTATTAAGGGCATTAGATCTTCTCCTAAGGATGACACCAGAACCTCCTTAGATCCTCCACGCTCCTGGAACTCCTCTTAATTCTTTAAACACTGCACGATTTGGACATGTACCTATATTCTCACATTTTGAGCAACTAAAAGCGAAACTGAAAAATAATGCGAGATGTTCATCCTAAAACGCTCTAAAGTATAACAAAAGCACAGAGGGCTTCAGGTACGTTTTGTATTTCTTTGAATAAATTTGCCACAGGACTAGAAGCATTCGGCTTTTTAACATACGCCCCGCTTAAGTGTGTGTGTGTGTGTGTGTATACGAGCACCTGTGAGACTGTGTCTGCATTTGTTTAGGAGTCTGACATGTTTGCAGCAAACAATAAGACATGCTCTTCCTGTACGCCACTATAGTTCCCTAGCAACAAATGCTGATGGCGGTAGCGGCTCGGTGAGTGCTGGAGAGGATTTTCTCCCCGTCCTTTGCCTCCGAGATGCTCGCTTTCATGTCGGATGCAAATGCACGAGGGAATTTCATGCTGCATCCCCTAGTTCCTTTAGAGCTCAAACTTTCTTACCACCATAGCCGCGAGGCCCTGTGTGTGTGTGTGTATGTTTAATTCATTCACACCAGACGTGCCCGCTAACTCACCGACTTGCCCAGCAAAGGCCAAAACGGAGGGAATCAGGCAGCTGATCTACCTACAACATGCCTAACAACCAGAGAGCATCAATAAAGCTATGCCAGTTAAAAAAGGTTCAAATATTTTAGTGTCTCACTGGTCTGACTGGTTTTGGCTGGTCCAGTTTGGTGGTTTTACCAGGGTTGGTAAATGGAGCAACCAAACTAATTAAACTCAACACACTTTAGGGAGAACATGCAAACCCCACATGTATCTAAGGGATGTCTGTGACAGTGCTAACCCCATGTGACACCTGCAAGCAGACTTTTGCTGGGCATGCTGGTCTGAATTGGTTTACAGTTACTGGGACACAAGCAGATCAAAAGGGTTGTCGCCGGTTTAACTGCCCTAGTTTGATTGGGTGGTTTACAGAGTTTGGAACACTTATGCACTGGTTTCAGCAAGTAAAACTATGTGTAGCTGGTTTAAATGGATGCGATTACAGAGTCAACACTGGTTCCAGCAGGTAATAGCTGGTTTAATTGGTCTGGTTTAATTGGTTATACTGCATATTACTGTGTATCTGGTTTGTTTGTTATGATTAATTAACTTTCAAATAATCATTTTCAGTTCTCAAATCACTTCCATAGCTAAAGGGCTAAAATAGGGCATAAAAAAACACGTTTGGCTTATTAATTTGTTCAAACTGCGGCTTTGAAGTTTACTTTGACAAGCTTGTGGAGCATTTTTGTAGTTTTATCCTTCAGTACTTAATTTTAACACGTTGCAAACCGGTCAAGCAGGAAAAAGTTGCTTCTTACCTTCTTGAGCCAAGCTGGAAGCTTCATGCGTCACGTGGCTCTGTAGGAGCTGAGCAGCCCCTTATGGATGTGTGGGGTTTACTATGCAGGCTTCTTCTTCTTCTTCTTCTTCTTCTTCTTTAGTTTTTCACTTAGACGTTTTCAGCCGTCAGGTTGAAGACATCTTAAGGAAGGAAATGACCTCAAGGGTGGCCATCTGCTTGCCCTCAGGCCATCAACAAGAAACAAGATGAGGCGGAGCTGTGAATTTAACTGATTGAACTCGTTCTTTTGTTTCTTTAGGGTTAAATATATCATATCTCCTTTAAACTGCTGCATCGATCTAACCACATTCTGTGTATAAACTAAACAGGTGCTGCTGGGTGGGAAGGAATAGAATGGGATAAGGAATGGGGGTGGCAGGTGGGCTTTGAAATAAGCTTGTCAATAACAGGAAAAGACCCCTCCTATCTCCTTGACTCCGGACAGACCATCTGTCAGTTCCCCGGTGTTAGGGGTAATGGTCTCCTCCTTGGTAATCAATTCAGAGGAAGGCAGGGGGCATAAGCACCTACCATATGACCAAGATATACGACCAGCAGATACACGCACACAAAGACATGAAAGGAATTAGTGGGGTGGGGGCTTTTAAACTGGGACAGATGTCTGTGCAGCACTGGGCAACACAGCATTAGTGACATTAGCATTGTAATTAAGGCCTATGACCTGCCAAATGTAGGTAAAGTGTTTGGGGTGTTGGATGGGATTGTGACCTGGAACACAGGCCAGTTGGTTCTCCTCATTATTAAGACATAACTCAATCAGTTCCTTTAGTCCCCATGACTCCAAGGGCTTTCGTAAACACGGTGCTGCTGTATGCTGATCTACAGTCAGGGATTTGGACTCCTAAGTTGTTTAAAATGTTGAAATCAATTACTCGACTGATTCCAAGTGCTGATTTAAACTAACTCAAACTGATATGTAAGCACAATGAAATGTCACTCTTTTTCATTTTACATTCATCTCATTAGTTTAGATAAGTGTGAATGTATAAAGGCAGAAACGCAAGCAATTACTGAGCTTTGCCTATGTTAGCGACTTTATGTATTACAGTAGAATTCGGTTAATGGGACCACATCGGGACGCAATCGTTTTGGTCCTAATAACCGGCTGATCCGATTAAACGAACATGCCCTATGTTACAAGATGGGACGTGCTATGTAACATATTAAATGTTTATTAAACCTTTAT
>JAVSBV010047024.1:0-11045 GCA_033117975.1 Parotocinclus spilosoma
TGGGGTATTTTGTGTAGAATTTTGAGGAAAAAGATTAATTTAATACAATTTGGAATACGGCTGTAACGTAACAAAATATGGAAACAGTGAAGCGCTGTGAATACTTTCCGGATGCACTGTAGTGCACATGATCTCTTTATGTAGCAACTTTATCTGTAGGATGTTCTGGACAAACAAGTCCAATCCATGGAGGCCCATTCTGCAACTAACCAGACTTAAAGAAATGGCTGCTAACACCTTGATGCTTTTATCCTCGACGGGTAAGACCCTTGCGGTCAGACCCTCACAGTCATTGCATTCTGGTCACTTTGCTATAATATACATTTCTACTATACATTTCTAAACAGTACAAGATCTTTGGAGCTCAGCCAGCGTGAACATTGCGTTTTTGGCCACCCCTTTACCAAGGCTCTTCTCCCCGATAACTTTGGTAATTCTGTAACTGCAGGACACAGTGCTTTTGGGAACTTTCAGTGGAGCAGAATGTTTTGTAACCTTTTGTAACCCAGATCAGTCCGTCCACAAAATGCTGTCTCTGAGCTGTACAGGTACTGTTCTTTTCTCCTCATGGTTTTTGCTTTGATACTGTATGCATTGACCTTTTATACACAGTTGCATGTCTTTCCAAATTACATACAATTAACTTTAACAATATAATTTATCACAGCTGCACTCCTATCAAGGTGTAGAAACATCTCAGAGATGATCAAGATAAATGGGAGGCCCCCAGAGCTGCAGAAGTGCAAGTGTTATAGCAAAGGCTCTAAATATTTATGTCCATGCAACATTTTTTATTCCTTTTTTAATACATTTACAAAAATGTCTAAAATTCTGCTCATATGCTGTATATATTTGGGAAGAGTAGCAAAAAACTTCTACAGCATTAGGGAAGATTTTGTGTTGTGTTATCCTATGATATTAATTGCTTTATACTTTTTAAAAAAGCTTTATAAAGTACAATTTATCTTTAATATATAATTACACGTTCTCATTTTCTTTTTTCAGAACTTATCTGCTATAGGAAATTGCCACACCTAAAGAGGAAAGCATAAAAGAGTGATGCACTGACCTCCCTGTGGAAAAAACTGTGAATAAATGCCCTTAAAAGTGTCTTCATTGACCACACCACTTGGACATTCCTGTAAGAGAAAAATATCATTATTATAATATGAACAACAAATTGGGAACATTGTGTGCTTTTGAACAGTCATGATACAGAAACAGCAGATATAGCATATGAATTATAATACAGATGAACGTGTCCAGTGTACTATAAACCAAACAATGAGCCTTTTCAAAACAGGAAAAATGTTATTCATTTGAAAACTCAAATAGCTGTCCCCTCCTGGACTGAAGAATTGTTGGTTAGAAGTGCTATTCATCATTGCCTTTGTTACACGAGTTGATTATACTTCCTCATACCATTACAGCATAATCTGCAGTCAAAATGAATGGGATTTCATTTCATTTGATTTATAGCAGCAGCTCTAAAAGGGAATTTTACCAAGTGTTAACAGATAAGGCAACCATGATATAAAGGAAGAGACACCAAAAGCAACAGTGGCAAAAATCTCGTTATGAGAAATGCTGCATTTGACTTTCAACCAGGAAAGGTTGCATTTATCTTCTCTGTGTTTGATATCCTAATGGTAGAGTCAAAAATGCAATTTAGTGAGTTTAGAAAAATAAGTTTAAATCCAAATCCAAATACTGGATTTGATCTATTACCAAATCCCAACCTTTAAACCTTTAAATACTCATCTTAACTGCAAATTAACCTGAATACATGTGCATGCTAAATTACGTAAGTGTAATTTCCACAGGTCAAAGACTGGCAGCAAAATAGCTCAAAGCCACATTCACATGACCACACGTGTGATTTGAACCATATACTATTTGCCAAAGTAAATTGTATGTAATCTTATTTTGACGTTTATGAACATATATGATGTTTAGGAACAACAACTCAGTCATGAAGCCATATTTTGTGCCACACATACCTTTTAACATTATCAACCACATTCCTAGAGCTTTACTTTATGGCTAAGGCAATTTTATGATTACAACGTTTAATGCCAAGTACAGTGGTACCAATGATGTGCTTCTCCCAAAGTCTGTCAACTGGCCAAATGTCTTCGAGTGCATCATAGGCATGCCCAACATCAATAATCTTTCACCAAGAGGTACACTACCCAATTAGTGGCTTTTTATAGGGTAGTAGTTGAAGCATTATTACACCTTCTTGTGGTCTTCTTGACACATAAATGCAGCAATTCAATGTTTCTATATGGGTTCTGTCTTACTTTGTTTTTGTCTAGGAGTATATATTAGGATTGAATTAGACCACTGTCTAAAGCAGGGCTAATTTTCAAACATTGCTAAGCAGGCTGTTATACTACCAAAGTTGAATCAACTCCATATTAATGCTCATGGTATTAGTGCTACTGTTCAGTTTCCATGAATTCCAAGTGTGTTGTGATACAGGATTAAACTAAGATGTAAACTACCCAAAAAACATAATATGTTATATAATATGACATTCGTATATAATATGTTTTGGTTACAAAGTGCAATCCAGTTTGAATAAAGCCTAAAATTGGATATCATAAATCAAGACTTGCTTAAACTTTAGCTATAAGAAAAGTTAATGATCAGCAATCATTTTGAACAAATTCTTCAGCAATTGTACATCTGCAGAAACTGAGCACTGTGTTTTATTAACTTCAATTACTTCACATTTACTGACTCTGCCTTGAAACTCAGAGAGCAAATCAATTAAAGCACATTACACACTGAAATTTTAGACACATCTTTCAAATTGTACATTTTATGAGTACTGAAATTGTCTCTGTAATTGCACATCTGGGACAGACTATGCACATAAATTAGTCTGTCCTTTATAGCAACAGCGTGTAGCTGCAGTTTATTATTCTATGTCTATCATGGAAAAAACTGAAGCCTCATTAAATATAGAGCACTCTTTGTAGATGAAATAGTAGTTTAGTTTCAAGTCCTTATCTAGTGAAGTGTATGTTAGGATCCCAATTACAGCATTCATTCTGTATAGAATAGCTGATACAGACCAAATGAAGGGTAAAGTTTTGCAATACCTCTAAAGGATATTTTGATTTTGTATTTACTGTTTGGTTATTAGAAAATTAACTAATTTAATCATGATCGGTTGGTACATCCTTTTTCTCCAGGGCAAATTAAAAAACTTCAGACAGTTGATGTGAAGTATTTTGATGATCTATAAGGATGCTTTAGAATTTCATCTTCATTAGATATAAGTTAAATTATATTGCTCAAGTATATTTTTTAAAGTTCAGAACAATTAACGTTATTACAGTTGTGTGTTTGTGTGTGAGTGTTTTAGTTTAACTGATTCCTGAGGTACAGTGGGATCATCTGTGCCAGCAACTTCCCCTTGGGAAGTGAAGATAGAAGGTAATCAGGCCATGGAGATCCAACACTGCGCAAAATTGACCCATTTCACCAAGAGTGAGTGTCCCAAGACAATATAGTTTTGTTATAAAAATATCCAGAAAACACACACACACACACACACACACACACACACTTTCCAAGAAACATCCAGCTTTGTGCAAAATAACATACATCAATCAATACTTTAAAAATACTATTTAGACTGCACAATCACAAGGCTTGGTGATGTGCTTATTGTCTATTCACAGACAGTTGATTTAAAGGTAACTAACATACTTTTTTCAACTTGAGGTAACATCGAGTATTATGTGTTCCTTGGTGATACTTGGTGAATAGTATACCAACCCAGAACCAATAAATGTAAATAAAAACACTTTTAAAACTATATTTAGTTCAAAGGTGGGTTTGCACAATATCGTATTTGGCTTTTGATATACTGTTATACAAGATCCAGTTCCTGAAGTGACAAATGCAATTACAAAAGCGTTATCCTAATACAGTTAAACAGAACAGCCCAATAAAGTTGCAGGATTAATTATATAGACTAAGAGAAAGCTGTTTTTTTTCTATAAATAAAACTTAAATTGTCTAAAGACTATAAAGTAACAAAAGAATAATATAATGATATCGTATTTGCAAAACAGAGAGTATGATACCATATTGCATTAAATGACTACAGTGTAATCAAATCAGAAAAATAATAAGTGGACTAAAGCACTTGGGTGGCCTAGTAGTCTAAAATGCTAGTGCACCACCATGGTGTGCCATTTGCCCAGACCAGTCATCCACTGGTGCTACTGCAGTGACCCCTACCCAGCCTTGTGATGAACGATGCCACATTCTGATTAAATGTTTGCTTGCTGCCTGTGAATTTCAGTGTTTTGATCAGTGCTGTGCCATATTGTAGGGATCTACTGATTTATTCATTGTTTCTCAGTCTTGATCCTTGAGCACCCTAGATCTGCAAATTTTATCATTGTCTCTTCTCTCAACATAGCAAGTCAATCATTTTATTGCTCGTATTTTATTTCTAAAATGACTAAATTAATTTTGCAATATGTTTATCATACTGGAATAATATACCCATATTAGATTAGGCTATCATTACTTGTCAACATTATTGTCCAAGATCATTAAGTACTGTAATTCAATTACATATTGTAGTAAAAGGGATGAGCTCTAAAATGATATCCATGTGAAGTTTAGAATATATATTGTCTCATTTATTGTATTGGTGTTGACATGGGCTATTAACTGATGCTGGGGTGAACCTATAAACTATATACATTGATCACAAAAAATAAAATAATATTTTATTGAATTTAGTTTTCATGAGCACTATACTATATATTATAATATATTATTATAATATATATTATTATATGAACAAATTAATTAATTAACCTACCAGCTATGAACTGGGACTATGAACTGACAGAATTCAAGAAAATATAATTATAAGGAAAATATAGTCAAGTCAAGTCAAGTTTATTTGTCACATTTACATTGTAGCAGGTACAATATACAGTAAAATTGGAATCATCAACCGGTCCGAACATACAATATGACAAGGTGTGGAAGACAGGAAGACGAAACTAAGGAAAACTAGAATATGGTAAACATTGGGAAAGATTGGAGATAAAAAAAGCCCCGCCCACATACTGTCCTCCGAGGAGCACAGTATATGAGCATGAAAAAAACTCCTTAGCACATAAGCACATATAATGACATTTGACAAAATATAAGCCACAAGGAAAGGGGAAAGGGAAAACAGCAACAACGACCGGCCATCCGGTATATGGCAGCTGACGTGGGCAGCGCTCATACAGACCCGTCACGATGTGACTTGAGGGAGAAGCAGAAAATGGAAGGCGTGTTCATAGGTTGGGAGAGAGGGGGAGCCAAAGAGTCACTTGCCCAAAAGCACCAGTCCGTGTCCATAGCACAGGGGGGAAAAAACTTCCAGCTCTGTTATCTGCTCATTCAGTAATCACTTGAGATATTTTATTTTCAAACATGATCTCCTAAGTAGTAACACTCGTCCAAATATTACAGATATTTTCACCAGTTCTTCAATTCCAAAATGTTATGCATAATTGCAGCACTAAAACATAATTAGTTTGCGTGTCATTAGCAGAAGGGGTTAATTCTTTTATTATGCATACAAAACGCAGTGACTCATACTGCTTTAATTTCTACCTATAATTATGATTGCCCTGTGTATTGATTAATTTCACACTCTGCACACTCATGCCTAAAGGGGAAGTTTGTCAAAATATTAATTAACCATTCAGCAAACTTTACACCTCTAAACACAGCACATGTGTTAATACTTCGGATCCAGTATGTGACATATCGAATGTAAATGATCGTGCGTAAACATACTCCCGTTGGCAAAAAACAGGTTTTTGTTTGCTGAAACTGCACTGAAGGTCAACATCAGATCAACAGCCGTCAAGCAACCAGTTGACATGCTAGGTTTTTTGTTAACAGCATGACCTTTTTTCATTCTTTTTGTGTGGGAGAACTGTGTGACTGATCTATTATTTCAAGCATCAATACTGTACATATTTAACATAAAATCCTATCTATCAATACATGAATTGGCAAGCACAAGCAACTGGCATCAGCTGAGCTTCAGAAAGATGTATCATGTTCAGTGCCAAAGCTGAGTGTCTGTTTTATATTTTCTCTGGAACATGCTTTTAGAATGACAACACTTTAACCACAACTTTTACATTTTTTCCAGTCTTTCTTTGAGCAATATTGCTTTTAAAGATTTTGTTAATTTTCTCACACATTTGGTGACAAATCTGGAGCTTCTCGGCCAATCTTTGCTCCTCGAAGACTCCGCTTTTTGTGTTTTTGTACCAAATCATGATTACAATCACCTCTTGGCATTACCTGTTTGAAATCACATAATTATTAAGCTTGTTTTACTAAACTCAGTAATAGGGCAACTTGCCTTCATCCTAACATTTAAATTTTTTTTTAATACATTTAAATAAATGTTGTTTAACATAAGAATTAAAGTTTATCAGACAAATAATGAGATATCTCAATTTCATAGTGTCTGAAATGAAATAAAGGTCAAATTAAATGCAACAAATAATGTGTTTTTTTTTCGTATACATTTTCCATACTGTCCCAACTTCTTCTAATTTGGGGTTGTGGTGAGTATAACCCACACAGAGCAGGTGTAGGAAGCTATTGCAGGTATTCATTTAAATCCATTTACACAGAACAACAAACTGGCAATCTTATAATTCACAAAATTGTAATCCAAACACATGAAACCTCTAAATCCAAAAATAATCAATATAGCAATCCAAAGGCAGGCAATCTTGAAATCCAAAAACGAGCAGGGTTCAAGCATAACAGGTGTATAGTAAATCCAGGCAAACAGTGCAATGGTGACAGGCAATAAAGTAACAGAGAAACAGGCAAGGTTCAGGCGATAAGCAAACAGTCTTGAGGGAGAAAACCGAAACAGAGGACGATGAAACAGGGCATAGCAGACAGATACCAGAAACTAATACAAACTCACGCAGAGTATGAATGGCAAGGATAGACGAAATACATCACACAGGGCCAGGGAATGTTCAGGGCTCCTCAGACTAAGCCTTGACGCAGGTAAAAATTATTTTACCTTAGTACTCTGTGGATAGCGTTCCAGTGTACATGGGTACTTCTGTATTTGGCACTTCTGTGTGTGTTTTGAGTCGGTGCGCTAGATGTGACAGATGGCGTTCATGTACTCTTGGGTGTTTCCATGTATGGTCATGTGATTGCGTTCTGGACGTGACAGATGTTGAACAAAAAGAACACACAAAAAGTTTAATGGAGATTTGGAGCTATTGTGAGACTGACATGGTGCTTCTATGATTCGGCTGGAAAGGACATATGAGTCGTCTTGATTCATTCCAAATCCTGTGGACTGCCAAACAAATGACAATTGCTGAGACATTTTTTCTCGTAAAATTCGTTTAGAGCCAAATTTGAGGAGCTGTGAAGTAGTTAAATAATGAGGAATAGCTGTATTAGTTTATTTAATGTTGCATCACCATCAGTAGCTATTCACAACAGGAGCAGGGTTACATCAATAGCTTGTTTTTGTTGTGTTATTTATAACACAAGTTTTTTGAACGTTGGAAGAAACTGGAATAAACCCACATGGACACAGAAAGGACATGCAGACTCCACACAAGCAGAGCCCGAGGTTAGGATTGAATTGGGGATCTCTGGAGATGTGCTGTGACCACTCTAACTGCTTGCACCAATATGCCACCCTCCACATAGAAACAGGAGGATGTTACTAAAATTTGTGTATTGTTTAAGCTATTTACGCATACATTTAGTGAAAAAAAAACAAGTATTTATGGTCTGTTGTATTCTGGATAAACCATATGTAACCATAAGTAACCTCTATTAGGGTTCCTACCTTTCCCCGGTGCGTTCGGCTGTCTTTGCAGAGCTTTTGGTGAGGCGGCCTATATCTATTATCCTGATTATGTCCTGATCCCAAACAGCTGCTTCACGTCCTTTAAAGGCATGATTTTAGCGGTGTTTGGTGCCAGATCATCATCATTCCATCGGGATTCCATCTCTGTTCGGTTCACGTGTCTGACCACCAGAGCCCTCGTGCCCTTCCGTGTTCCCAAGAGATAGTGGTAAAGTTCCGGGGGCTTTTAGTGCCGAAGGACTGGTATGGGCAGTAACCCCCGAGGTTAATCAGTTTTTAGGGGCACTTTAAGAGTTTTCCCGTCCCGTACTTGTACGCTCCTCGCACTCTCTGAGCTAGCACTCTTCCGTCGTCGGCACCTACCTAGCCTCACTCCAGCCGAGTGTTCGTCCTGAATAGGACGGGCCCCGGTCTAGCTTCTTCGCTTCCGAGCTCACGCTCGCCCTCTGGCGCTTTGGCGCCTCTCTCCATCTATTCGTGTTCGCGCTCCTTGCGCACCCGAGTTAATTCTTGTGTTCTGGCACTTCTTTTGTGTGTTATTCACACTCGCGCTACATGCGTGCCCCGAGCTTATATGCTCGCCATTTTGCGCTTCGGCCACGTACGCGACCCCCCCCACCCCCCGTGCTACGTGCGTGTTCGAGCTCACGCTCGCTCTTTGGTGCTCTCTCTTGAGTCTCGCTCTAGTCGGCTGCTGACTCAAGCTATGCCCTGGCTAGAGTAGCCACCGGGTAACACGCACTCTATAAGACCTGTCCCGGTTTGGGTTTCATTTAATTGTATGCACATTCGAGCTCACGCTCGCTTCCTGGCATTTGGACTACCTCCGTGCCTCGCCATTTGAGAGACGTCCCAAAATCGTGCTTTTTGCACGCCTGCTCCAATTGGCGCTTTGGCGGCTTCTCGCAACCAGTTCACACGTTTCTTCCACTCTGGATGCAACCTCGGCACGCCCCTTTATCCTTTTGATTTTATTGTGTTAGGAGCCTTGCGCTCCGCTCTTCATCCCTTTTCAGTTGTTCTATATTATTTCCCCATTCTTATTATACGTTGTGGGATATGCTTATCCTGCATACCTGGGTCCTAATAAAAAACACCACATCTCGTAACAGACTGTATATGCAATTGTGCCTAAACAATGGAGGAGGTGAAATTTAAAACCTGGAACACATTATGAACCACTAAATGCTGGAAAGCGAACCCTGAGAAATCGAGGGAGATGGAGCTTAGTTGTTTTTCTCATCCATTGTTAAATTAATATATTTTCTGACCCTGTATTTACCCAGTAAATAAACAAAAAACATGTATATGTGAAAATAAGATTGATATTTATTTAAGTACTATACGGGGTAAATACAGGTCCAGGCGGCACCCCATGTTCTGCTTCTACTGTGAATCATGTTTGGTTCTTGTTCAGAAGGTCAGTGTTTCAATTACTGAATCCTCAATCATTCAGACAGTTGATATTTCACGCCCGAGAGACTGGCATGGAGTGGGTTGGCGACAGCTGGCTCGTAGTGATTGGTGCTTAAAGCAGGAGCTTAATTCTCAGACAAACCTCAGACAGGCCACCTTCTTATCCTCATCTACGTCATGAGAAAGTCTGAATTTGGGCTTTCTCCCCATAACAGGGTGACTAGTCCATCACTCGTACTGGTGGTGAGTAGTTAATGGCTGATCTTCCAAAATGATAGAGTTGCACCAGTTACGTCCTTCTGATCCAGGATAGATGACATCCTGGAGGGATTATATTACAGAGCTGGATTGTGAACGTCCAACAATGCTCTGGGAGCTGTTCAACCTGTCACCGCCTTCAGCCCTTGAAGACCAGATTTGGGACGAACTGGCCATGACCTTCAAATCATTTTTAGGACTACACTAATACAGTGCCAACTCATGGACATCCACATACTTTTGGGTGCCATGTGTCAGCATTGTGCAGGAACTTCAAACACTCCAAGATCCCCCATTGGTGCACAATGCTCCAGTGTATCCACCAGTATCTGTGGTTTGTGTTTTTTCTCAGGTTCTTCAGATCTTCTCGGCAGTAAACACAGCCACCATTGTTGCTCTTTGTTTTAACAGACATCACAAATGCTGATGGATCAGAATCTGAGCTAAGATCTTGCCTCTGGCATGAGGTGGGATGTAATGACATACCAACACATCCCGTGATGACACAATGGACATACTAAGCTGATTGGACGTACTGCTTTTAATGGGAAGTGACGAGACGTTCCTGATAATCAAGGATTCAATTGTTCGAGATCAAATAACTTTATTTTTTAAATCAGGATGGATAATCCATAAAAAAATTACAATATTTCATGTTTCTTTCAGGTCTGTGCATTTGTTAATAAAAGTCCAGTCCTGCATTTCTAACCTGCATTCCGAAAAAAAGCAGGACGGTAAAGTATTTACTATTTTCTAATGTTGGGATTTAATGTTTCAGGTCTTATTTTTTTTCATTGTTCCTGGAGACATGTTTTAAGATGTAGAACACATTATCTATTGGGGACAGGTCAGGACTGCAGGCGGGCCAGTCCAGTACCCGTACCTTCTTCTTCCACATCTCTGTGTTTTTGTTTTTGTTGTGTCTTAAGTAAAATAAAATGCATGGACGTCTCTGGAAAAGCTGTCGTCTTTAAGGCAGTTTATGTTGCTCTAAAATCTGTGTGTTTTTTTCTGCATTAATGCTGCATCACAGAAGTGTAAACGACCTCATACCATGATAGAGCCTGGCTTTTGGACTTGTTCCTCATAACAGTCTGGATGCTCCTTTTTTCATCTTTGGTCCTTAAAAGATCCGTAATCCTAATTTTTCTTAGCACAATTATTGTTTCCATGCTTATGGTCCATTCTAGATGCCTCCAACCCCAGAGAAGTGGGTGGAGCTTCTACACATTTTTGTACAGTAAAGTTTAAAGTGGTACAGTCGATTCCGGTTAATTGGACCACCGGTTAATGGGACCAGACGCTTATTTGGACCAAATCCTAAAGTACCGAATCAAATCCTATTAAATATGTGCAATTTTATTCGTTTATTTGGACCAAAATTCCGCTTAATCGGTCCGCTTTTAGGGCATTGGGATGCTTATATGCCTCCAGTGGAGCATACACAGCGAATAAGAAATAT
>JAVSBV010047045.1:0-11044 GCA_033117975.1 Parotocinclus spilosoma
ATCGGCCGGGTCTCAGACCTGCCCAGGCCAGAACCAACGGCACCGATGCAACACACATCCTCAGTTCCTCCGGGAGCCGCATTTTCTAGTTATCTATATAACCTTTTAATAATGGTGCATTATTATATAATATCAGATCCCAAATTAAGCAAGCCCAGGGTGACAGTGGCAAGGAAAAACTCCCTACGTATTATAAGGAAGAAACCAAGGCTCAAAAAAATGATTTAACCTGCTTCGGGGGCTTAGATGATGTTAAATGAAAGAAAGAAACTCATTTACTGGTTCACATCTAGTAGTAATCGTTCAAATAACATAAAGTAAATAAATGATAAGAGATAAATAAAATAATGAATAGAACACCATAACAGATTTCTCTCTGGTAGGACTGGTTTCTGTTGATGGGAACCAGTGGAGTGATGCTGAAGTGGAGGAACATCTTAGTGGGCATGCCACTGTTACCCCCAGGTACCACCAGAGATTTAGAAAGCAAGATCCAAAAGAAAATAAAAACTAGATCTGGAAATAATGTGGCTGGACCATATTTTACTGATTGTCTCTTGTTTTGAGATAAGACATGTCTCCCAATGATTCGTCCCTGCTTTCTTTGTCCCTCTGTAGCACCGTTTTCAGTGAGCTTGTTCCCTTATAAGTCTTTATCCTTGCAATGTTTGGGGATTTTCCTTGCCACTGTCGCCCTAGGTTTGCTCAATTGTTGCACGTACAGCATGTAAAGCTGCTCTAAGACATCTTGGTTCATCTCCAGTCCATAACGTCCTTAATATTTGTGTCCCAATGTCCTAGAGTCTTAGAGGTCAGTCCCTAGTTCCCTATATGTAATTAAACATAGTTCCTACGCTCTTATTTCCCACCAGTCCAAAGATTTTCTTTTTTTACTTTTTAGTGTCCTAGCCCTTTGTTTATGGTGTCCCTATTCTTAATGTCCTCCCATTGATTACTGGTTTTAAGGTCTCTAGGTGTCTCTGTATCGTAGTTCCATACTGTCTTTTCCCAAGTGTCTTTTCCTTGCCACTGTCACCCTAGGTTCGTTCAGAGGTGTATGATAAATAAAAATGAACCTGACTCTGTTTTGTTGTCCCTGTTCTTTGTGTATTGATTGCCTCTTTAAATAATGTTTCCTATTTTTTTGGTAAATGTTATAGATTGTCCCGAGCGTTCCTCTTATTTGGTATTAAGTCTCATTAATTTCCGTTCTTTCCCACTTCATGATGTCCCCTGTCCCTTCCCGGCTTCTTCTCTTTATCCCTAGTGTCCCTACGCTGTTTTTTATTTTTTAATTATTATGTCCTTCATTGTTTGTTCGTCTACAGTTTAGAATGTCCTTAATGTTCTTACTTCCATTTCCCGATGTCCTCCGTGTCCTCTTTCTCAGACGAAGGTGTCCCTATGTACCACGTCTGACTGCTCTTATTTTGTTTGTTCTTAGTTCCCAGAAGTCCAATTTTCTTTTCTTTACCAAAGTCCAGGGTCATTAGTTTCCTCATCCTAATGTACCTTTTTTTCCCCTCTGATCCAATGAGCCATGTCTTCCATAGATGTGTCCCTGGTTTCAATGTCCCTAGGTGTCTCTGTATCACCAGTTCCATGTCCACAGTCTCTTTGAACGTAGTTTGATTGGTCTCTTTGGCTCACATGATAATGAAATATCCCCTCATTTTTCTTTCTTCGTCCTGTTTCCCTATCTTGGACCTCCCCTTATTTCTTGGACCAAGGGTAACAGTGGCAAGGAAAACGTGTAAATGTGAAAAGTAAGAATCCTTGTTGGGACCAAGCATCGAAAAGGGGAGCAAAAATGCTTAGGTAGCCTGGATGATACAGCATATGTTAATAAGAATTAAATTCGAGTTATGCATAATGAATAAAATAGTAAATATAATAAAATTGAGCATCTAAAAGGATTGAATATAAGCCAAAATGATATGTAATAAATCAAACAATAAATGGAATGGAATAGAGAAGATCAGACGGCGTTATATTAATAGTAAGTGAATATAATAATCTGTAAAATGTTTATTTAATTTTATGTATCCACTGTTCGTTCACTCCGCTGCACTGTCGGATCTGGGGTTCGACACACTTTGTTCCCTCTGAAGAAAGAATCTGGGGGCTGATAAAATTGAGACCGATTGAATTAGGGCCAGCTGGAACCAAGGACACTTGACTCCAATCTCAGGACAATGGAAATTAGGAACAAATACAGTAAATATAAATTAGGGCAAGAAAGAAACAGGCAGTGTTTGGGATAAAGAAGGCTAGAGACACTATCGAATGTGGAACCAAAGGATACAGAGACAGAGACAAGGAAGGACAGCAAGGACGGTTTGTGGACGTGGTTAACGTGAGGCTTATTGGAGACTAGAAACTGGAGATCATCTGCCCATAAACCCGTGCAGTAAAGTCTGGTATTTAGAAGACACTGAGGACAAAGAACTGCAGGAAATAATGACATTCAGAACCTGGGAGTAAAAATAGTGTTTACACCAGTAAGAACCAAGGAACATGGAAGCAAGGACACTAAACAAGGGCAGTGTTTCCTCCTGGGTAACAACGAAGAACCTGAGGAACCACGGGACCTTTAGGGACACTACATTAGAGAAGAGTGAAACTAAAGCACGGGACACAAGAAGCAAGAGAGCAATGAGGTTCAGGTTGTGGTCTGAACCCGTTTGAACCCAGAACATCAGGTCCACGACCTTCTGCCGCACCAACGGACTGGGACTGGAGATCTCTGAGGAACGTTATGTACAAGAACTGGACCGAGATCAGCCAAGTGGAATCCGAAGATTTGTTCTTAAACTGGAATCCAGACCTGATCCCTGATTTCAGTTCTGTCCAGTGTTGGCTTAAAGGAGGTTCTCAGGTCATCTCCATGGATTGAGAGGTGCCACTCCAGGCGTTTGGTCTACAGCAGTCCTCAGAAATGAGCTGCGCTGCATTATTAATCATCAGTGACCTGCTCAGGCCGGCACAAAATAAATCCTTAACCTGCTAACCGCCAGGACAAGGAGCTTCGGTTCAACGGCCACGTGATGGTGGACATCAAGTGCTCCTAATGATCTGGACCTCTTAGCTCGAGTGGAGCTTTAATCCTGCTTGGAATGCTTTCGGAATGGATTAGGTAAGTGCTGCTCATGATGAAAGCCTGGCCGTCCTTTGAGGGATGAAGGGAGATGATCGACGTTACAGTTACACAGCGATAAATAAAGCCCAATGAACCTGGCCAACACGGGTGGATCGTGGATCTTCATCCTGGCGTCCATCAAACCTCACCCGAACGACGTCAGATACGTTTTCTAAAAATCCCAGAAGATGCCGCCCGGACCGTCACAGTGGCACATCCTCGGCCGTGATGAGGACCACGAATCCGTCCAGATGTTGGAAATCTGCTCTCAGGCTCGTTTTTGTTTTGAGAAAACATCTTCTGGACGGGATGCCACTCCAAGCGGGGCCTCCTTTTTTTCACAGACACACCCAGTCTGGTCATATGCGATGCCTGACCTTGGTCCCTGTGGTGCCAGGCTACCAGGCTGCATCATATCAGAGTCTGGTTAGAATTCCAGTTTGAGAGCTGCAGTGCTGCTGCTGAGCGGGAGAGCTTTGCCTGTAGAGGGCGCTGTTGCACGCTTAATGAACCGCATGCGCGCTACTGTACAGCACAGCAACAAGCACATCACACACACACACACACACACACACACACACACACGCACACACACACACACACAAACACTCTTCTACCAATATGCAGCGTCTGTGTTTACGATATTCACCCCGATATGTGAGTTTTATTTATTTTACTTTAACGTTTGCGCACATAAACGGTTCCAATTCCAAGGCGGATAAACACGCATCCTTTGATCTCCTATCTACGTTAACCATGGACAGTCCTAATTAATAGTTAATTAGTGATTAATCAAGCTTGGAGAGGCCGTATTTGGGAGAGTTAGTCGGCGTGTGACCGCTCTGCTGCAGCAGCATCGCGTCTCCATTTCGACCTTCTCCCTTCACTGACGCCCGGCTCAGCCAATCAGAGCGCAGAGACGCACCCACCTCTTTATACGGGCCAATCAGGACGGGCTAGGGGCGTGTCTTAGGACGCGAATCCCGCCCCGAATCGGGGGCATAACTCGGAGTTGGGTGCAGAAATGCCAGTTCCGAGGAGGAGAGGCGAGCGGCGAGAGGTGCGCGCGTCACCGTGAGCCAACGCTTCACTCACGGACCTCCTACCACCGGATCCGGATGCTTTGGCAGAAGCTGCGAGGCTCGTGCACCGGCCAACTCTCGTGCTGGGATCAGGGAAGTCGGGGACGGGCTCGCGCGGAAGCGCGTCTGCTCCAAACAGGTGCGCGTAAACGGTTACTGGATTTGGCTTTTGGTCTGCAGGTCTGGCGGTTGGTTTGTTTGTTTATTTATTTATTTACATCCGATGTGTGTGTGTGTGTGTGTCTGTGTGTGCAAACAGTTCTCTGACCTGCTGCTCGTGCTCATGCTCGCGCTCTTTCCCGTGATAATGGGAGATGACGGAGCTCAGCACTGAGCGCATTTTGTAGTGGCCGCATCGCGGAGGATTTTGTTCGCCACGCACGACCTCGAGACTCCCTCACACACACACACACACACACACACACACACACACACACACACACACACACACACACACACACACACACACACACACGCGCACATCTATCTGCATCTGGATCTGGATCGAGCCACAGCTGCGTGCGCTCAGACCGAAGGACTGCGCTCAGTGTATGGCGGACGCGGCGCGTAATCCTCCGTGGAGCGCTCGCTTTCCTCGCGTTCTGTAGCACGTGATTGGTAGTGACAGTGGAATTAGCGCGCGTTGCGTGGACTCGAGGCGCAAACGCAGCGAAAAAGTCCTTGGTTGGAGGCTGAGCGGGGCTGCGTTCGGATTCGGGAGCGAGTTAAAACTCGGTCAGAATGACAGTGTGAGCTGCTCTGCTCTGCTTATTGGAGAGAAAAAAGTTGTGTAATATCGTTTATCTTTTTGATTTAACGCATGGTCTTGTGCTTTTTTTTAGGGTCATGCCAGACTGCTGCTCCTCTCTGACTGCTCAGCTTTGAGGACCTGCAGAAGGAAGCCTGTCTGAAGTTCAGCCATGGATTTAAAGGATTTTTATTTGTTGCTGACCTGCGTTGCATGCCTGTGGCCGGACGCGTCCATCGCCCAGGAGCTGGTTTACTCGATCCGGGAGGAACTCCAGGAGAACGTCCTGATTGGAAATATACCAAAGGATTTAAACATCTCGCACATGATCGGCGGCGGCGGCAGCAGCAGCGGCAGCGGCGGCGCTAATCTGGTCTACCGCCTGGTGTCCAAAGCCGGGGACAACCCGCTAGTGCGAGTGATGAGCAACACCGGGGAGATTTTCACCACCGCCAATCGTATCGACCGTGAAAAACTGTGCCCGGGTCCGTCGTTTGAGGAGGGCGAGTGCTCGTTCGAGATCGAAGTGGTCATCCTGCCCAACGAGTACTTCAGGTTAATCAAAATCAAGATCGTCGTCAAGGACACCAACGACAACGCGCCCATGTTCCCGTCCCCCGTCATCAACATCTCCATCCCCGAAAACACGCTCATCAACAGCCGCTTCGCCATCCCCTCCGCCACTGACCCCGACACCGGCCCCAACAGCGTGCACCGCTACGAACTGGTCAACGGCCAGAGCGCTTTCGGCTTGGACATCGTGGAGACGCTGGAGGGAGAGAAATGGCCTCAGCTGATCGTCCAGCAGAACCTGGACAGAGAGCAGAAGGACACGTACGTGATGAAGATCAAAGTGGAGGACGGGGGAAATCCGCAGAAGTCCAGCACCGCCATCCTTCAGGTCACGGTCACTGATGTTAACGACAACCGCCCGGTGTTCAAGGAGAGTCAAGTGGAGGTTCACATCCCAGAGAGCTCCCCGGTCGGGACGTCGGTCGTCCAGCTGCAGGCCACGGACGCAGACGTCGGACCCAACGCGGAGGTCAAGTACATGTTCGGAACGCAGCTGTCTCCGTCCACGCGCAGGCTTTTCGCCCTCAACGCCACCACCGGACTCGTCACGGTGCAGCGGCCGCTGGACCGGGAGGAGACGGCCATTCACAAGCTGCCTGTGCTGGCCAGCGATGGGAGCTCCAGTCCGGCCCGAGCGACCGTCACCATCAACGTGACGGACGTGAACGATAACGCTCCCAACATAGACCTGAGGTACATAATCGGTCCCACCAACGGGACGGTCCTGCTGTCGGAAAAGGACCCCATTAACACCAAAATAGCCCTGATCACCGTCTCCGATAAGGACACCGACATCAACGGCAAGGTGATCTGCTTCATCGAGAAGGACGTCCCGTTCCACCTGAAGGCCGTCTACGACAACCAGTACTTGCTGGAAACCTCGGCGCTGTTGGATTATGAGGGCACCAAGGAGTACATCTTTAAAATCGTCGCCTCCGATTCCGGAAAGCCCAGTTTGAACCAGACGGCCCTGGTGAAGGTGAGGCTGGAGGACGAGAACGACAACCCTCCGGTGTTCAGCCAGCCCGTCATCGAGCTGTCGGTGAAGGAGAACAACCAACGGGACCTGTTCCTGACCACCATCAGCGCTACGGACGAGGACAGCGGCAGGAACGCGGAAATCGTCTACCAGCTGGGGCCCAACGCCTCGTTTTTCGACCTGGACCGCAAAACGGGGATCCTGACGGCGTCCAGGGTGTTTGACAGAGAGGACCAGGACAGGTTCTTGTTCACCGTCACGGCCAGGGACAACGGGACCCGCGCGCTGCAGAGCCAGGCGGCTGTTATCGTCACCGTCCTGGACGAGAACGACAACAACCCCAAGTTCACCCACAACCACTTTCAGTTCTTTGTCTCCGAGAACCTGCCCAAGTACAGCACGGTGGGGGTGATCACCGTCACGGACGCGGACGCCGGCGAGAACGCCGAGGTGTCGCTCTCCATTCTGAACGATAACGAGAACTTCATCCTCGATCCCTTTTCCGGCGTCATCAAATCGAACGTGTCCTTCGACAGGGAGCAGCAGAGCTCGTACACGTTCGACGTCAGGGCCGTGGACGGGGGCCGGCCGCCCTGTTCCTCCGTCGCCAAAGTGACCATTAACGTCATCGACGTCAACGACAACCCTCCCGTCGTGATCTACCCTCCGTCGAACACCTCGTTCAAGCTGGTGCCGCTCTCGGCCATCCCCGGTTCGGTGGTCGCCGAGGTCTTCGCCGTGGACGGGGACACAGGGATGAACGCCGAGCTGAAGTACACCATCATCAGCGGGAACCACCAAGGCCTGTTCAGGATCGACCCGGTCACCGGGAACATCACGCTGGAGGAGAAACCCACGGGCACCGACGTCGGCCTCCACCGGTTGGTGGTGAACATCAGCGACCTCGGATATCCCAAATCCCTGCACACGCTCGTTCTGGTTTTCCTCTACATCAACGACACGGTGGGGAATTCCTCGTTCATCTACGACATGATCCGGCGCACCATGGAGACTCCGCTGGACAGGAACATCATCGAGAGCGCCGAGACCTACCAGAGCGTCGACAAGCTCAAGACCATCGTCGCCGTCGTCACCGGCGCGATGGTGGTCATCGTGGTGATCTTCATAACCGTCCTGGTCCGCTGCCGTCACGTCTCCCAGTTGAAGGCGGCGCAGAGGAAGAAGCAGGGCACCGAGTGGATGTCGCCCAACCAGGACAACAAGCAGAACAAGAAGAAGAAGCGCAAGAAAAGGAAGTCGCCCAAGAGCTCGCTGCTCAACTTCGTCACCATCGAGGAGAACAAACCCGACGACCCGGCTCACGAACCCATCAACGGCACCATCAGCATCCCCGGGGAGCTGGAGGAGCCACGGATCGGGGGCTTCGACTGGAATTCCACGCCCACCACCACCTTCAAGCCCGGCAGCCCCGATTTAGCTCGGCACTACAAGTCCGCCTCGCCGCAGTCCGCCTTCCACGTCAAGGACGACACGCCGGTTTTGGTGAAGAAGCACCACGTGGTTCAGGAGCTGCCGCTGGACAACACGTTCGTCGGGGGTTGCGACACCCTGTCCAAACGCTCGTCCACCAGCTCGGATCACTTCAGCACGTCCGAGTGCAGCTCGCAGGGAGGCTTCAAGACCAAAGGGGGGACCTTACACACCAGACAGGTAAACGAGCACTTTTATTGGTCTATAAGCTCGCCGTACTGTCGCCCCGCCCACTACTGATAACGAGCTCCGGTATGACGAGGCCGATAGCGAGCCGCGATTGGCTTTTGCAGGATGGTTTGCTGGAGATCATTTAGAAATGGAAACGGTTTAGGGATGGACCGATCTGACCACCTTCAATAATCCACTGAACAATCGTAACCCCATAAATCGGGATCCCAGAAAAGTCGTAGGAACTTATTACGTTTCACCAGAGCTGCCCAAATCATGGTGATGGTTAGTTCCTGATGATAGTTCCT
Organism: Parotocinclus spilosoma; assembly: GCA_033117975.1. Classification (NCBI taxonomy): domain Eukaryota; kingdom Metazoa; phylum Chordata; class Actinopteri; order Siluriformes; family Loricariidae; genus Parotocinclus; species Parotocinclus spilosoma. Next base: position 8,492 of record JAVSBV010047045.1, read on the forward strand.
GTACCCAGTTCATTAGTTCCTCTTCCTAAATCCTGTACACGGCGCCTCAGTTCCTCACCCTGAATTCATCACTAATCATTCCAAAGTTCCAGTACTTAGTTCCCATTTCATTCCCTCTTTTTACACACGGCGCAAGCTTTATAGTTCCAGTACTTAGTTCCTAAGTGACTCTCCCTAAATCCAAATTTAGTTCCTTAATTTTAGTTCTGTGTTTCTCACTTACAGTAACTATTCCAGTCCTCATGTTTTAGTTCCACTATTCAGTTTCATACTTACAGATCCTTAGTTCCACTCTCTAAACCGAGTACCTAGTTTTTGAGTTCCTGTTCTTAAATCCAGTACCTAGCTCCATAGTTCCACTTTCTACATCCAGTACCTAGTTCCTGTCCTTAAATCAAGTACCTAAGTCCTTAGTACCTGTCCTTAAATCCAGTACCTAGTTCCATAGTTCCACTCTCTACGTCCATTACCTAGTTCCTGTCCTTAAATCAAGTACCTAAGTCCTTAGTACCTGTCCTTAAATCAAGTACCTAGTTCCATAGTTCCACTCTCTACGTCCATTACCTAGTTCCTGTCCTTAAATCAAGTACCTAGGTTATTAGTTCCGGTACTTAAATCTAATACCTAGCTCCATAGTTCCACTATCTAAATTAAATACATATTTCCTTAGTTCCTGTCCTTAAATCCAGTACCTAGTCCCTTATTTCCTGTTCTTAAATCCAGTACCAAGTCCCTTAGTTCCTGTCCTTAAATACTGTACCTAGTCCCTTAGTTCCTGTCCTTAAATCCAGTACCAAGTCCCTTAGTTCCTGTCCTTAAATCCTGTACCTAGTTCCTTAGTTCTTGTCCTTAAATCCAGTACCTAGTACTTGAGTTCCTGTCCTTAAATCCAGTACCTAGTACTTGAGTTCCTGTCCTTAAATCCAGTACCAGTACCTAGTCCCTTAGTTCCTGTCCTTAAATCCAGTACCTAGGTCCTTAGTTCCTGTACTTAAATCCAGTACCTAGTACTTGAGTTCCTGTCCTTAAGTTCAGTACCTAGTCTCTTAGTTCCTGTCCTTAAATCCAGTACCTAGTCTCTTAGTTCCTGTCCTTAAATCCAGTACCTAGTCCCTTGGTTCCTGTCCTTAAATCCAGTACCTAGTCCCTTGGTTCCTGTCCTTAAATCCAGTACCTAGGTCCTTAGTTCCTGTCCTTAAATCCAGTACCTAGTCCCTTAGTTCCTGTCCTTAAATCCAGTACCTAGTCCCTTAGTTCCTGTCCTTAAATCCAGTACCTAGTCCCTTGGTTCCTGTCCTTAAATCCAGTACCTAGGTCTTTGACTTTAGGCTTAATGAATAACGTGATGAATAAAAGAAAAAGTGCTGAGTTCGTTATCGTTTGGTTCTCTAGACAATCGTTAATAATTAATTGGATTGTTTTTTACGTCGTTATGAGAATCTCGTCAGATCGGTGCATTTCTAAAATAAAGGGACCGAGGCCGTTTGTTTAGTGGAACTTTGATCCAGGCTTGTTTGTGTGTAAGGGCCGCTCAGTGATTCACAGTATTTCATGTGTAACGGGAAGGAAAACAAACAGTGTGGACTCACCGAATTCAGCCAATCAGGAGGCAGAACTGAAGGAGTGGTTTATAAGAAGGTCACTGAGCGGCTCTGTAACGGGGAACGGACTCGCTCTCTCAGCCTCCATTCTGCCTTTGGTACAAAAACGTTACACCGCTTGTGAAAGAAACATTTTTTTCTCGCCCTGTCTACTCGGATCTGGTTTGAGCAGGTACTGGCAACCCGGAAACAAACAAACAAACAAAAAAAAACAAACACAAGAAAACAAGAACAGATGTTTAATGTTTAGTGTTACGTCTGTGTGGAGAAGCTCTGGATGGGTGGAGGGATGGATGAGGGTATGGAACAATGAGTGGATGAATGGACATAGATAAGTGGGTGGATGGATGGTTGGAAGGATTAATAATTGGATGGATGGATGAAGGATAGATGGTAGGATGATTGGATGGATGAATGGTTGGAAGGGTTAATAATTGGATGGTTGGGTGGATGATTGGATGGATGGATAGATAAGTGGGTGGATGGATGATTGGAAGGATAAATGAGTGGATGGATGGATGGTTGGGTGGATGGATGGGTGGATGATTGGATGGATGGATGGGTGGATGGTTGGATGGATGGGTGGATGGATGGATGAGTGGATGGTTGGATGGATGGATGGATGGATGGATGGGTGGATGGTTGGGTGAATGGATGGATGTATGGTAGGGTGGATGGGTGGATGGATGGATGGTTTGATGGATGGGTGGTTGGATGGATGGATGGGTGGATGGTTGGATGGTTGGGTGAATGGATGGATGTATGGTAGGGTGGATGGGTGGATGGATGGATGGTTGGGTGAATGGATGGATGTATGGTAGGGTGGATGGGTGGATGGTTGGGTGAATGGATGGATGTATGGTAGGGTGGATGGGTGGATGGATGGATGGATGGATGGATGGGTGGATGGTTGGGTGAATGGATGGATGTATGGTAGGGTGGATGGGTGGAT
>JAVSBV010047056.1:0-11044 GCA_033117975.1 Parotocinclus spilosoma
ATATTACATACTGTACACGTTCTTTGGTCCGATTAAGCGGAATTTTGGTCCGAATAAGCGAATAACATTACACGTATATAATAGGATTTGTTTCTGTACTTTAAGATTTGGCCAGAATAAGCGGCTGGTCCCATTAACCGGAATCGACTGTATATATTATGCATGCAAATAAGAAATAATGCATTAATTCTGCATATGGGGTGTTATAGGGGGCGCTGTACCTATTCTATTGACGGGGGTGTTGAGGGGGAGGAATCCCTGCTTCATGAGTTGATCCATGGTCTCGTCGTCCTCAGCCTGGATCTCTGACACCATGTTACACGGGATGAGGCCCGACCTGCCCCGGATCTGTCCCCGGTAGAACCCGTCTGTGTCTTTGTCCCCGTACACCTGAGGGACACAGGGCACGAGGTATGACCCGGATAAATAAATCGTCATCGTTATCGTTATCGTTATCGTTATCGTTATCCTCATTGTCATTCTGATCTGACCTTGATGATTTGTCCCTCTTTAAAAGGAAGCTCTTCATCGGCAGCGTCCGGGTTCGGGGACATGGACAGAGGGTCGTAATCGAACAACGCCACGAAGATACGGAACGGGTCCTCAGACTCGGACTCTTCATAGCACGGAGGGGAAGAGCGGCGTCCCCTGTCCCTGTAAGCACCTGAAAACAGGTTTGTTAGTGTTTGGATTTGTCCCTGTCCCAGAGTAACCCTGAGCCTCCGTATTTTTTTAAAAAAACGCTTCAATGGAGAGTCATGGCAGGTCATTTTCGATTTCCTTAATGACCGATGACTTCGTCTGCGTTCACAGTTTTTGGCATCCGTCACGTTTCCGGCTCATCAAAGCACGAGTGTCGTACTACGTACTAAAATAACGTGCTAACAGTTTACTTGTAAGGCCCAGACTTTTTTAATTTCTTGTTCCTCGGATGTTCCTACTTAAGAATCTACTGAGGAGGGAGGAAAAAATACAAATAAATCTTTATTTTTCAGCACTTTGTGGAATCAATACAAGGAAGGAGGAGGAAATAAAAGTCAGTTTTTATTTTAAAATAAAATGTATTGTAACGCATCATTGACTAGTAGGGTTCAGTCTGATATCCTGTCGTTTACATCCCTGTTAGCAAGACAAAAATCCTATTGTTGTGGAAGTCCCCAAACCCGAAGATGGTAATACTGCCATGTTTGTTCGTAAATGGAACCCTTTTCTTTCCTATTTCGCTTCAGATTTTGCCAGTTTACTAAATATCCTCCTGGGAGGGTTAATTTATTTATTTTTATTTTATTTGTATTTTATATATTATTTATTTATTTTTATTTATTTATTTTTTAGTAACTTTTATTTTATTTATTTATTTATTTATTTATTTTTTATCTATTACTTTTTTTAAAATTATATATATATTTTTTTTTTTGTATTTTTTTTTTTTTTGTTAGTGTATGTGTGTGTGATTTAAGGGTTAAAAAATAGGGGAGGTTGATCATCTTTGGTATTTGTATTCGTTTGTAACTCTTTAATAAAAATAAAAATAAAAATAAATAAAATTTATTTAATCTACAATTAAATTAAAGTGAATTTTGAAAAAAAAAAAAAAAAAATGTAATGTACAGAACAATACCGTTGGCTCTGCACCGGAGGGCGGAAAATTATTATTTTTTGTTTTTGGAATTTCATCCATTAGTAATGCGGCGGATCTGCGAAATACAATAAAAATTATTATTACAAAATTTTTTTTTGTATTCTTCAAATACAATCGTCGGAGGATCCGCGAAACAAGCGATAAAAAAAGTCTGTCCTAATGTACAGTATGTTAATTACTTTTCTTTTTACTTTTTGATTTGGAAATTTGGACACCCAATGTTTTTTTTAAAAACATATTTCAAAAGAGATGAAGGTCATAAAACTAAACACGAGAAACTGAAATGTATTTTGGTAAGAACGCTTCGAATCTCTTTTATAACAAACAGATCATGATAAATCTCTTCTTGTACAACTGATGAAATAAAAAATAAAATACTATAATAAAATAAAAAAACCTATAGCCAGGTACAGTTTGTCGCAGTTGAAATATATTAATTTACGGTTCTGATAGGTTGCCAGGTTTGCGCTTGCTGAAACAGAAATCCCCCAAGCCTGTTTCAGCAGCTACAAAAATGGCTAAAAAGGCAAATATTTGATAAAAAAGTGTGAAGTCTGAAGTCGTGAATACAAAGTCAGGTCCGGTGTTAATAAATCAATAAACACGCTTAGATATGCGACTAAAATAAAGATGACAGATGCTAAAAACGTCCTCGTGAACACAGCTTTGTGAGTTTGTTCTCAGAGCATCATGTACGTGAAGCATGTGATGAAATGTGCCCGGGCGCCGTCATTCAGGATCCAAATGGAGTTTCACAGACCCCAGGCACCGTCCGGACACCATGCAACAGGCTGGACCTAAGAAGGGACCAGCCAGATCCGTCCTGGGTTTGCGCCGCGCGTCCCACAGCGTCGAAGATCTGGCAACCAGTCCGCTACGACCGCATGCACGTACACTGGTTTTCTTCCATTGGGAAATCCCTCCTTTCCCAATGGGCCACCTGGTGTGTTTTGTATCTTCCCAGAAACGACGTGCCCCTTCTCATACGGACGTTGGAACCGCTAACTCTGCTAAGCCATACGTGCCTATTCCACCGAGTTCTCTCTACAGTCACATCCGCAACAGCGTAGATGCAAAGTCGGCCACTTTATTAGATACACCCGCTCGCTAAGACCTGATCAAGACTGCACAAAAGGCTGATTTCTGCCCGTCAAGGGTCAGAATGATGGATCCCATCCTTCATCAGACCACGTGCCAACATTTCTGGCTGCTTCTGGCGCTGGTACCGGTACCGATGGTCAGGGTACCATCTTCTGAACTTCCAGCAGGTTAACCTTCCAGGTCACAAAGCTCAAATCATCTCACACTGGTTCCACAGACAGGACGTAACCACGGTGGAATGGCATCAAAAGCCATGCCGTGAAGAATTAATAAAGTACCTAATAAAGTGGCCATCTATCTATCTATCTATCATGCTTTTGAAACCCACCTGTATTGAGCGCCTTAGAGTTGTTTATGCATTGGTTCGAATGCACCACCTTGACTTTTACCATCATGCACAGCCAGGAGTAAAAGCCCAGGTGTGATACACTGGAGGGCCGAAACGGGGAGGGGCGGGGCTTAGCAGGCATTTCGGGGTGGGGGTGGGGGTTGCAGGAGGGGGGCATTCTCTGCCAATCCGGGTAACCGTTTCACACCTCGTTCTCGGTGCAGAGCTCATGCGGTTCGGTTTCCTTTTTTTCGCGCTCGGACCTCGACCCGTAAGGTAAGACGTACCATAGCGAGGCCGGGGGGCACCTCGCCTCCGCGGGCACCACGTCCTGTGGCGCGTAACACTGCCACAGTAGACGTGTTGCCTGAGTGGAGAGACGTTCCCCTCACTGTTACTCTCAGTGGTTATCTCTGAGGGAAACACCAACCAAACATCTGTTACCAAGCACTGTCCACACCAATCCCGTACCCGTACCCGTACCCGTATCTTCACTGGCTCTGGTTCTGGTGCAAATTCACACGTCCGTCATGGACCAGGAGAAAGCAGACTGGCCAGACCTCCCCTTATCTGTAAGTCGCCTTAAATCTAACCCAAATCAGAAAAAGCTGGGACAAATACGAGGCTTGTTTTTTTTTGTACAGTAAAGTTATAAGTGGTATTCGTGAACGTGAACTCTGTATTGTAGAGCTTCATAAAGGTTGGATGAAAATCCCTTACCCATGTTCTCCTATCAGATATTCTGAGGGGGCGCAGAGAGATCACCCCTCTTCAGTTTACTTGTTAGGACTGAAATTCCTCCGGATTCGGAATGGTTTAATGATGTTATGGTCTGTAGAGGGAGAAACATCGACTGGAAATCCCTTCTGATCTTTCTTTGAGGAACACAGCTTATAAACATTTGCTGATAAACTGGAGGGAGTTCCTGTGATCATTTTTACTCCTCAAACTCCAGCTCTTGGACCAAAAACAAAAACGATTAATGATGAAATCCCATCGTTGTTTAGTCCTAGCTTTCTCTGATTTGGCGTGCGAGACGAACGCTGATCTTCACCAATCATCTCCTTTAAGAAAGCATTAAGTTCTGAGGTTAAACCGGGCGCACTGACCGATGGAAGGGACCGTAAGAGGTCTGCGCTGGGGGTGCTCGCCTCCGTGGGCCGTCCGCCGTCCAGAATCGCGATCCATCCTTCCCGAAGAGGTGCCCCCTCCAACCTACGGCACACGGTACGAAAGTCCAAATGAAATAAAGCTGCTGAGACTGAGCTCCAGGAACTCTACACATATAAAGTCATATACAGTACAGAAGGTCCTGAAGTGCAAAAACCACCAAAGCTGAGAAGAAGCAAAGCTCACTGGACCTCCTCCTACCTTAAGAGTGCTGTGAGAGTTACGCCGCCGTCCTTCCTCCAGCTGCATTTCAGAGTAAAGCTCCTCCTCATCCTCCTCCATGATATCGGACAGATCCGACCCTCGGCTGCTCTCGGTCTGGTAATCTTCACTGTGACTGAAGTGAGGCTGAGTAACCAAACACAAAATCAGGACTCGGGTTCTAATCCCAGTTGGGCATTGGACGGGAATTGGACATTGAGGATACTGCACAGGGCATGTTTATTAGACCACAACCCAAATTACTGTTGAATTATTATTCATTATTTTATTCATTATTATTATTATTATTTATTATTTTAGTCATATTTTTATTATACATAGTATTATTATTACATTTTATTGTTACTTACATACATTTTATTATTATTATTATTATTATTATTATTAATATTGATTTACTATATTTGTGTTATTGTTATTGTTGTTATTATCTTTATATTATTATAATTATATAGTTAGTCTTTTTTTGCTCCATTAATTGATCAATATTATATTATATTTAGTTTTTGTTATTATTATTATTATTATTATTATTATTATTATTATTATCATTATTATATTACTTGTATTATTATTGTTATTATTTTGTTTTTATTCATATTATTATGATTATTTATTTTTGGTATTATTATAATTTATTTATTTATTGCAACACATTATTATTATTATTATTATTTATTATTTTAGTCATATTTTTATTATACATAGTATTATTATTACATTTTATTGTTACTAACATACATTTTATTATTATTATTATTATTATTATTATTATTATTAATGTTGATTTGCTATATTATGTTGTTTGTGTTATTGTTATTGTTGTTATTATCTTTATATTATTATAATTATATAGTTAGTCTTTGTTTGCTCCATTAATTGATCAATATTATTTTATATTTAGTTTTTGTTATTATTATTATTATTATTATCGTTATTATTTTGTTTTTATTCATATTATTATGATTATTTATTTTTGGTATTATTATAATGTATTTATTTATTGCAACACATATTATTATTATTATTATTATTATTATTTTAGTTATATTGATTATTATCATTTTGTTATATTTTATTAAACATTGTATTAATATTTAATTGTATTATTACTTACAATTTTTATTATAAGTATCATTATATTACTATTTTGTTTTTCTTTTATATTCTTGTATTAATATTATTATTATCATTATTTTGTTTTAATTAATATTATTATTATTTATTGTTGTTATTGTTGTCATTGTTGTTGTGATTATTATTATAATTATTATTGTTATTATTATTATTGTTGTTGTTATTATTATTATAATTATTATTGTTATTATTATTATTATTATTGTCTTTGTTATTATTATAATAATTATATTATTATTATTATTTTAGTTATATTAATTATTATCATTTTGTTATATTTTATTAAACATTGTATTAATATTTAATTCTATTGTTACTTACAATTTTTATTATAAGTATCATTATTATATTACTATTTTGCTTTTCTTTTATATTCTTGTATTAATATTATTATTATTATTGTTGTTGTTGTCTTTGTTATTATTATTATTATTATTATTGTTGTTGTTGTTCTTGTTGTTATTATTATTATTATTATTATTATTTCTGTTGTTGTTGTTATTATTGTTATTATTATTATTATTAGTAGTAGTAGTAGTATTATTATTATTATTAGTATTATTCACCTTCATTTCCTTTCCATACCTGCTTATCATTGGGTGTTAGAGCCAATTTGCAGGTATAAACTAACCCTAGGTAGGGTGCTAATTTAGTTAGGTAACGAGGATAAATTACATACCTGCCTGCCCAGTTCAGATCCACGGAGGAAGTCGTCCACCGAGGCTCCTCTTCTGCGTTCCTGAAAACCTTCCTCATCCTCCTCCTCATCTGAGTTCTGAGAGTGAAAACCCTGACTCCTTCTCTCCATCTGCATCCACACACAATACGACTTCATACATTTTATTTATTAAAACTACGTACATACATACTACTGGGGGAGTGGTTGTAATGACTTATCTTTTCCAACAGAGGGCGTATCACATCAGTGCATTTTGAGCTCTTTCACACTCACCCGTCCGCTCTCAGCAGCCACTCTTTGGGCGGCCTCGCGGGCGATGGCCTTGGCCATGTTGTCCGGGATGAGCGTGCCCCTGGGCTGGGGCAGGATCCTCTGGGGAGAAGGTGAGCGACGGTTGGGGCATGGCGGAGCCTGCAGGGTGTGTCCGTCTTTCACAGCGGGGTTTACAGAGGGAGAACATACAGGCTCCCATGGTTGGGGCGGCCCACCAGCGGGGTGAAGCATGCCCACCGTCTGCTCTTTGGTTTCCAGCTCTCGGGCACTTAGTGGTCTCTGAGGCTGGGGAAGGGCCAGCTGGGGTATATGGGGCTGAGGCATGGGGATGGTGGGTTGGGGTATCGGGATGTTGGGCTGTGGATGGGGGAACTGGTGGACGGGTAAGGGCTGGAGATGCGGAGGAGACGGCTGGGTGGCGTGGGGCACCGGATGAGGTTGGAGATGGGTGGGTGGCTGGGGCGGGCGAATGGGAAGAGGTTGGAGGTGCACTCCTGCATCCGGATGAGGCTGCATCGGGGGTGGGAGCGCAGGGCGTGGCGGGTGGGGCAGGGCCGGCTGGATGTGGAGGGGTTGAGGAACAGGCACGAGCAGGTTGTTGGGAATGACGGCCACGTGAGAGTCCTGTGATTCTCCTTGCGCCGATAAAGTCCTGACCACCACCTCGCGAGCCTCCAGACCCTGCAGACGGGTCAGGTCAACCGCCGCAAAGTCCGCCATCGGGTACAGGACCTCAGCGATCTGGAACCAAAACGTCGGGTTAATGACGGTCTTAATCTGAGCGGAAAACATCAGAAAGATCTGAGATGAAACATCGTCCATCTAGCGAGCACCACCGTAACTGAGGACCGAGCCACGATTCATGTCTCACTCACCCTCTGGCCCTTGGTGCACACCGCATATCCAATCACGTTGGCACCGTTGGACATCCCCATGGGCGTCAAAAGAGGGGGCTTCCAGCGAACCTGCAGGATCCCAGGGGCTGGCCCGCAATGCACCTGCACCTCATTTGGGGGCAAAGGAGGACCTGTGGGGGAACAGACACCGTTTGAGACAGCGGTTTCCATTTGGACCCTGCATAATTTGGTCATAACGGGGGTGGAAATGGACTCCGGATGGGATGCCAGTCTGTCGTAGGGTCTTGTAACTGTGCCATCTTACCTCCGACCCAGGTTGCCCTGTGCCACAGAACCAGCCCCCATGACCGGGACCATGGCACCATGGTACCCTGAGCCTTAAACCTCCCAGGAAGGCAGAACCTTAGGAACAGATGCCATTCATACAGAACTGGGACCTTTGATGTAACAGAACTTTCAAGGTTCCTGGTCCCTCAAGTTCTGCCTTGCCGGGAGATTCCGGAGTTTGAGTTTCTCAGGGCACGGAGGCAGGATCTGTGGCAAGCGTGCCAGCGGGGTGTCCTGCCCAGGGGTGATATTATATCGTCGGTACCAAAGAACACCAGACTTTTTTGAACGAATTAAATCTGTAGATGATTTTTGATAATCAGACAACCTGACCTGCAGCTTGGGTGCAGAACTCGACCCCGGCCTCCTTCTTCTCCCTCTGTTCCAGTGGCATATGCCAGGGTACCTGGTGGGGTTTGGCCAGCACTCTCACTTTATACACGGTGGTGGCCTTGAGGTTGGTGAAGCGCAGCCTGTAAGAGCACGGTTTCACCACGGCGTGCTCGGCCCCATCCAGGAACACCGTGTGGGAGTAGTTGCTGTTGCTGGGGAGCCACGAGAGCTCGGCGGAGTCACGCATGATGTCGTCCAGGCGCAGCCCCGTGGGGGCCACGGTGACGTTGCGGCCCACCAGCATGGTGCAGCGCAACTCGTCCGACAGTCCGCGGTCGGTCACGCTCTGCACCGACACGCGGTAGGTGCACGCCACCAGATCCAGCTTCTCCACGAGCAGTTTGGTCCTGCCGCTAAAGGGCACGGAGGCGCGCGCCTCGCCGTCCACTAACACGTTATATCCGTTAATGTTGCCCCATCCGAGGGGCACCAGGGGAGCCTCCCATGCCACGATCACGCTCCTTGCCAGCTGTTTGATCAGGTTGATCTTCCTCGGGTAAGGCACCAGGTCATCGGCCAGCTCCTCTTCTTCTAGCGCCCCGGTCCCGTTACTGAAAGATCCAAGCGGGTCCAAACACAGGCTGTCCAGAGGAACTCCCCCATCTAACGCCGGCAGACCCAAACAGCTGTGATCCAGCAACCCCAAATCGTCCGAACCGTCCACCGGGGGCTTCTCCTTATCCTGAACGAACTCCACAAAGTTGGACGGAACCAAACCGCGCTGTCCGTCCAGCAGTTCACCTGAAACGAGGAGGAAAATATCAGAGGTGTACTGTATCTGAACCTGGTTGCCCCATGTGGTGACCATTCCCATTTTCAAGATGGACCTGCAACACTTGAGCCTCTTGTGATGAGTGAAGGGGCATAGATGTCCAAGACAGGGGCTCCCAAATCCAGATCTGGGGGGGGTTTGGGTAACGCCCATGCTACAGTATCCGGATAGGTTTCCTAATGGAGCCGCAGCGCTGACAGTAACGATTCTAATCGCAGCATGGACGGAAACAGATCTCCAGCTCCCAGGCTAATTACAGAAACGTCTAATTAAGGCAACAGCATCTTCAAGGGACTCGGCTGCCTCTTTGTGGGGGGTATGACATATTAACAGACGTGCCAATTTGCGAGATCGTCAGCCACAACTCCTGATTACCGCTGGAGAGTTTGTCAAATTGAATCTGGATTTTGGAGGCCGTTTGTTTCCATTCCGTACCTTGATAGAATCCATCGTCGTCCATGTCTCCATACACGTAGAGATACTTCCCAGCAACGAGAGGCAGCTCGGCCTCAGGATGCTCGTTTGGTCCATCGTAGGGGTTGTAGCTGCTCAGAACATAAACATGGAGGAGACAAAAGAAGGCCATGATTAAGAGATATGAACGTGGTCTTTGGGCGTCCTCATACTTCTGGCTATGGACTGGTTTCTTACCATAATGACAGAGGCCATAAATACTACGGACGTGTTCAAAAATCAAATGGAAAACCTTTCCGGATCTATAACTGATGTACAAAGGGTCACCAAGTCCATATTTAGGACGTATCTTAAGGCGTCCAGATACTTCTTTCCATGTAGAGTCTTCCTACCCTAAGAGAATATGGGCTTCAGAAGCTACCGGACGTAAGGTTGGAGGCCCGGCAGTCACAATAGAGTCACAACAATCAGCTGTCCAGACACTTCCGGTTTCCGTCACGGATCGGATTACTCGTACCTGTAGCGGGCGGTGCAGAGGCGGACCTGTCCCGTATACCGGGCCTTGGAGCGTGGCGCTGGATTCACCTCATCGTCCATCTGCGGGTCAATCGGAAGATCAAGTTCTTACGAGGACGCTACCATTTGGGGTCATGACCGTATTGAACTGCAGGTCGTCCTCACCTCTGTGGGGCTGGTGGGTGAGGGTTTCTCGGTTCGGCTCCGGCGGTTCAGGGTGGCGTCGATGCCAGGCGTCTCGGGCTCCGCTCTGCTGACCTGCAGTGGCTGGAGGAGCTCAGAGATTAGGGCGAAACCTGAAGGTCCTCGCATCGCCTGCACAACAAACTGGGGGCCTGACCTCCACCCTCACCCTTAAGCCCTATCCCCCAACGTTACCCCCCAAATCTAACCCCTAACCCCTATTCCTTATCTCCTCAACATCAACCCTAAAACCCTGGACCTACATCCCAGAGGTCTAAACTCTAACCCCTAGCCCTATCCTCTAAACCTAAACCCCAAACCTGACCCTCAACCCCTAACCCCTAAACGATTTTTATTGGGGCACCACTCACGGATGGCGAAAGAGAAGACCGCTGGTACAGCACTTAAACACTTTTGATTTGATTTCAGAGGATTTGGCATCTTTTCTATTTGGCGACTTTTGTGACCCTAAACTGAACCCTAACCCCAAACGTCGAGGCTATATAATTACGTAATATTCGGGTTAAATCCCAGACCCACCGTGAGGCCGCTCACTGACCTGCTCACCTTTCCCTGTGCTGAGAAGGCTGAGGACGCTGCGGATCGATTTCCGGGGCCAGATCTCAGGATCCCAAATCAGAAACTCGGACGCCAGGTGAAATTTCTCCAGCTCTTTAGATAAAACATCACACTTTTCACTCTGAGTCTGGCATTTCTGCTCCAAGTTACGGAGTTTCACCTTTAAAAGAGAACAAAAAAGGGCTGTTCGGATGAAAGGATGTAAGAAAGTCTTCCCCCGAAGAGTGGACGTTATTAAAACTCAACATGAATGCTTATGGAATTCGAATAGAAACGCTCGTGTAGATCTAATCTGGAGGTGTCCCAATACTTTTGTTCATATACAGTCGAATCCGGTTAATGGGACCGCATCGGGACGGGATCGTTTTGGTCCTAATAACCGGCTGGTCCGATTAAACGAGCATGCCCTATGTTAGAAGACGGGACGTGCTATGTAACATATTAAATGTTT
>JAVSBV010047067.1:0-11044 GCA_033117975.1 Parotocinclus spilosoma
CTCACGATAAGCTCTACAGCCTTCTCTCTGACCACATACCAGAGGTACACCCACCCCCCACCAAACTTTACACTTAGCACAATGCAGTCAGACAAGTACAGTTCTCCTGGCAACCACCAAACCCAGACTCGTCCATCAGATTGCAAGATGGAGAAGCGCGATTCGTCACTCCAGAGAACATGCCTCCACTGCTCCAGTGTCCAGTGGTGGCGTGCTTTACACCACTGCATCCGACACTTTGGATTGCACTTGGTGATGTATGGCATGAATGCAGCTGCTAGACCATGAAAACCCATTCCATGAAGCTCACTGCACACTGTTCTTGAGCTAATCTGAAGGTCACATGAAGTTTGGAGGTCTGTAATGATTGACTCTGCAGAAAGTTGGCAATCTTTTCACACTATGAACTTCAGCATCCGCTGACCCCGCACCGTCAGTTTACATGGCCAAATTGCTGTCGTTCCCAAACACTTCTATTTTCTTATAATACAGCTGACAGTTGACTGTGGAATATTTAGGAGCAAGGGAATTTCACGACTGGATTTGTTGCAGGGGGCATCCTATCACAATTCCACGCTGGAATTCACTGAGCTCCTGAGAGCGACCCATTCTTTCATAAATATCTGTAAAAACAGTCTGCATGCCTAGGTGCTTTATTTTATACACCTATGGCCATGGAAGTAATTGGAACACCTCATTAAAATAATTTGGACGGGTGAGTAAATACTTTTGGCAATATAGTGTAAGTACAAATATTGTCATCAGTAAACAACTGAGGAAAATTAGATAAATTTTAATCTAGAGAAAAAGGGGCATGATCAGAACTGATGATCGGGTGATAATCAAAGTAACAAATAATCAATATGAGAATAATGTTTATGAGCATAAGAATAATGGGAAAATTATTTTTTTAGTTAAATTGTAATGCCTCCAAGTGTCACTGATACCATAATTACAAAGAAACTCAATCACTTGAGATGTCTGCAAATTAGGAATGATTATCAAGGAAGAGTGATCTAATACAGTATCAATGACAGAATTCAAAGAGAAACCCATAATCACAAAATGAGTATGCAGGGATGTAATAGAGCTAAAATCGGGTTAATAAAAATGTACCAGTAATACTGGTATAGTAAGAAGTATGCCACTTAAAATGATCCACCTCGCAGTTCCATCAGAATTAACTTTCTCCATTACAAACAGAGTTCCTGATCTAATCAAAATAGCAACTCCTCTGGTTCTGTAGTTATAAGACAAGCGGAAATTTAAATCACTTATATTGGGTACTGGAAGTTTAGAATGAATGCACTGAATGTACAAATTTCGTCTGCTCTCATCACATAGTCATCAAATCACATAGGCCTTTAAATGCTTCAACAAATGTGTCCCCTAGATAACCCTAGATTTCTTAACTGAATTAGTAAGGCCATTAACGTTCCAACAAACAATCCTGAATGACGCCATGAGAAAAATATAATAATAATAATAATAATAATAATGGAGACAAAATGAGTACCACAGAGAACAAACAAACAAATCAAAAAGAAACACCTCACATCCACCCCATTGAACACACCCACCCATTATATTACCAATAAAACCAGTCAGAAACTGAATATTCAGCAAAGATCAGGCAAAGAGCTCTCCCAAACATAAATATACCCCCAGTAATCTGCACAGCCTAGCCAGAGAATCCAACAAAGCAAAATCTATACATGGGGAGAGCAGGAGTATTAACTTAGTTCAGAACCTAAAGTCTTACAATGACATATTATGCATGAGAGCATAACCCTATCAGTACCAAACCACTAGCAAAATCAGTCGGTGATATGACCCTGGACAAACTGTTTAGCCTATTCAGATCAACTCACACCTGCCCTCTGCTATTTCTGAGCAAGCTCTGCATTGGTGATGACCTGATCTCATAGCTGCCTCCAATTTAGATGGTCCTGACACTTGCATGACTTTCTTGGGCGCTCTGTGGCCTTCTTCACTGCACCTGAACCCCTCTCTTTGAAGTTCCTCATTCAATTAATGGTCAGGGCTCTCTCTTACAAGCAGCAATATCCTTGCCGGTGAAACCCTTTTGATGCAGATGTAATGATAACTACACTTGCTTCCTTGGAGGTAACCATGGTTAACAGAAGAAAACTTAAAAACCCCAATCCTTTTAAAGCAACCAGTCTGCTCTTCTAATCATCATGACAAAGTGATATCAGCTGTCTTGTCCTCATTAACCTTTTCTCCTAAGCTAATAAGATCATCTCTGAAATTATATTAGCAGACCATTTTGTAGTACTGAAATACAGTAATTTTTGTGATGAGGTCATTTTCATGGCAGGGAATACGTTGCAATTAATCGAAATTCATCTGATCACTTCACAATTTTAGCCTATTGTAACTCCCTTAAATAAATGTGTAATGACAATATTAACTAAATATCCTGCTACTCTAAAACACATAATTCATTTTCTTTGTTCATAGCTTTGAACTAGCTCTCCTAAAAAGCTTATGGTTATAAAGCCTTTCTTTGTTAGGGGGCGTTTTAGATTTCAACTGTACATGACGTCTGCCGCAAAGAACTAGATTTATTATTATTATTATTACTAGGAAGGAATGCATTAACCTATGGGACAGCAGAAAAAAGAAAACGTAAACATTACCATTTAATTCCACCACCACTTTACTTTGCTCATCATCTTCCGCAGGTTTAGAGGCGGTTGTGTTTTGCTCCCTCGCCTTCCAGTTATGTTTCTTTTTCATCTTCCCCATGACTGACACTGCAACACTGGCAAATCCAAAAGGCAACATAAAGCAGAAACTAAAGTCTTAATGTTGCATTTGCTACATTATACAACGCCAATTTATTATTTAATAGATTAAAGATAGCATTACTCAAAACACAGATGTCATCATATGTCTAGTACAGCACAACTAATAACTTAAACTACTAACCGTCTTCTTTCTTTCTCCAACAAGCAGAAAACAGTTGAAACATGAACTTTCAGTAATTGCTGGCTGTTTTTTGTTTTAACTCTATCAACATCTGTGGAATCTTGTACGAGTCCCACTTATTTACAGGCAACACGTGTTTGGTAATGCTTTATTAAACTTGTAGACGTAAATGATGATATCAAAGTGTTAATAACAAAACAGATCAGCGGATTACTTTCTCATCATATGAAACAAGATGTGCACATCAACCATTTACAGTTACATCAACCAACAAATAAACTAACCATGATGCTTCATTATTGACATGCGCTTAACAATTAAGGCACTGTGTGTATTTAGCAAAACTATAAAAAAAACATACTCACAAGCACTGAGTCTTTATTGCTTTTCCGGAAATTTTGCTATTTCAATCTTTGATCATTATATTTCCACAATCTCACGTGTAGTTCCACAGGAACACTGTGTGCTAACCTAAAGTTACCGGCTTTTCCTCACCCTCGCAGAAAGGTTCCGCTTCTTGAGTAGCGCAGCCACGTGTGAGTATAGCCACAGTGTGAACCAGACAGTCCCAGATTTGCAATATTGCCATCTATCGTTGAGCTGCTACTTTAGCACAGTGAATGCGCTTTGAAACCATAATCAGCTTCTAAACATTTCAGATTTCATTTTCACCAAGCCAATTGCAGTAGCCTAGAGGTTTAAAGTACTGGACTCTGGACCTTATTGTCCAGGGTTCAAATCCCACCTCTGCTAAAGAACTTTTAAGGACCACAGTTGTGTCCTTAAGCAAGTCCCGTAACCCACCATTGCTTGAACTGGAAGACTGTATAAGTTATAAGTCTCCCTGGATAAGGATATCTGCTAAATGCCGTAAATGTGAATGTAGCATATGCACATACTAACAAAAAGCATACATTTCTGCACAGCGTTTTCTCAGGGTGCTCCAAATTCCTCTCATTAACACTCATCTAGTGATAGAAATGAACAAAGAGAGAGTAAGAGAGAAGGATTCAAAGAGTAAAAACCTTCTTAGATGCAAAAGAAATAACCTTTGAGGTTAAATAGGCTAAAATAGGGAAATTATCATTCTCTGGAAAACCAAAAATCCATGTAATTTATTATAATGCTTGATAACAAAATTTTAATGTACAGTTAATGTGGGTTTTCTTGATCACAATTTATCAAGAATGCCATTACAATAGTTAAACTGATAAACTTTGTTTAAACTATTGTTTTTTGCAAATATTCACTCATTTGGAATTTGATTCCTGCAACACATTCCAAAAAAAGTTGGGACAGTTGGAACCTTTTTGAAAGATTCCATAAGTGAACAGGAGGTGAGTGTCATGACTAGGTATAAAGGGAGCATCCCTGAAAGGTTCAGTCGTTCACAATCAAGGATGGCGGGGGGTTCACCACTTTATGAACAACTGCATGAGCAAAAAGTCCAACAGTTTAAGCACAACGATTCTCATTGTGCTATTGCAAGGAATTGAGGGATTTCATCATATACAGTCCATAATATCATCAAAAGATTCAGATAATCTAGAGAAATCTCTGCAAGTAAGCGTTAAGGCCGAAAACCAACATCGAATTCCTAAGACCTTTCCTCACTGCATTAAAAACCAACATCATTTTGTACTGGATATTATCACATGAGCTCAGAAACACATCATAAAACGATTGTCAGTGAACACAGTTTGTCGTTCCATCTACAAGTGCAAGTTAAAACTAAACCATGCAAAGCAAAAGCCAAATATCAACAACACTTAGAAACACCGCCGGCTTCTCTGGGCCTGAGCTCATCTTAGATGGACTGACACAAAGTGAAAAAGCACAAAGTGAAAACACCAGCATCTCTGATGTTATGGGGGTGTGTTAGTGCCCATGGCATGGGTAACTTATATATCTGTGAAGGCACCATTAATGCTGAAAGGTACATACAGGTTTCTGGAGCAAAATGTGCTGCCATCTTTTTCAGGGTTGCCCTTGTTTATTTCAGAAAGACAATGCCAAGCCACATACTGCACATTCTGGTTCGTAATAAAAGAGTACAGGTACATTTTGGAGCGTGTTGCAGGTATCAAATTCAAAATGAGTGAATATTTGCAAAAAACAATAAAGTTTGTCTGTTTAAACATGAAATATGTTTTCTCTGTAGTGTATTCAATTGCATATGGGTTTAAAATGATTTGCAACTCATTGTATTCTGTTATTATTTAGATTTTACACAACATCTCAACTTTTTTGTATTTATGTGCTTACTAGTCTATTTGATACCAGCTTTACTGAGTTTATGTGAACTAAAAGTAAATTGTTAAGAAAACCAAACAGATTCATTCGAATTAGAATCAAATGACAAATAAATGTGTGCTATAGTGGATCTCTTATATTAAACATAAGGCATTAATTTCTTTAAATGAACAAAACTTACAGATTTGTCACATTTATGAACCTAACCTAAATCAACGCAATTAAAAGTTCGTTGCAAGCCTTGTAATTGTTACACTTTTCCTGGTCTGAGTTCCTGGGAAAAATAGAAAACACAGTTGCCTTACACAAGATGCCAGTTTATTGCAGGTTTGACAGTGAATGCTGTATCATCGTTGAAGGTGTGATGCACTGCGTGGAAATAAGGTACTGCCAGAACTGTATTACTGTAGTACTACTGTATTAGACAGCTGTAACACTCAAGCACCACACTTTTGAAGTAACTGGTTTAATAAGAAGCACAATTAAAAACAATGGCATCAAATCAAAATAAGTTCTAGACCTGCTTTGCATATGGAGTCTACCATCACCTAGACCCCATGTCTTAGATCTGTAAGCTCACTTTAACAACCTACACTTAAAATAAAAAGGATGATGAATAGGATTCTGCTAAGGAAAAATATTGACAGCAAGTTGGTTTAACATTATAGAAACCAGTATAATGTTTTTGTACAAAGCAGTTTCTCGACCCTGCTCAACAGTTCCAACTGTTGTTTGGTGAAATGTAATAAATGGCTTGTAAGGCGCTGTAGTTCTCAGCTGTGAAGGTTTTCTGCAGATGCTCGCCTTGCATCATGGCTCAGCTGGTTGAAGCGACGGAGGAAGAAGATGACCACAGCAAGGAGGATTGCTTGCACAATTATGAAGACGAACAAACTGACCTGGGAAGCCAAGGCCAGATCACACAGCCAGTAATGACATGAGTTAAGCACCTCCTCCTCAGCTAGGTATGCCACTAGCCTCCCCTGAAGACCATGTGGAGAACTGCAACTCACATTTCTGAAAGAAAACAATGATTCATGCAAATAAGAAAAAGGCTAAAGAGAAAAATAAAAGTAATGTTAATTAATTATTCCAAGGAAATAGAAAATATTATTAAACAGTTACTGATTTTCACAATTATTTGTCACTATATGCAACCTCCAACATAGTTATGTCCTAGGGTAAATAATCTAATAGAACTTGTAAAGACAGATTTCTTCAAATCCTCCAAATATCTCCAAGATCCTAAATCTTATTTTGTAAAAAATCTTGTGGAAACTTGTGGAAAGTGCGAAAACTTTCAAAAAAAGGTTTATGGTAACTGGTGATCCCTCATACACAGTGGGTTAGAGGAAATTTGTGTTTTAGTCCTGTTGGCAGAGGACCCTAGTCCTCAATAAGGACAAGCTGTCCTGATGTCCTGAGAGAGCAAATTAGCCCCAAACTATGATACTAATACCCCAATGCTTCAACGTTGGGATGAGGTTCTTGAAAAATAAATCACAGGCTACAGTGGTAAGTACTTTGTTTGACATCCGCTTGCACTTGAGCAATAGCATCATCTGTAAATTTCACTGGGGTGCCAAATTGATCCTTCTACAGTCTGACAAACCTTAATCAGGAATGTTTTTTTTCAGAAGGGGAACAGGGAGAAGAGGCTAAGATATGCTAACTCACTCATCAGTAATAATAATCAATTGTTCTCAGTGGTAAATCGCATTATGGACATTTGCACAGTATTGTGTGCCAAATTAACCTCAAGTGCCAAAGCTCGGGGTTTGTCTCACCTGGCCAAAGAACCCAGTTTAAGTCAAAGATCCAGGATCCAGAATTTGTGGTTTTATAAAAAATACTTTATTTTGGCAGATATTGTTTGTTAGAAAACATAGTAGCTGTAGACACTCTGTGAACCACCAAACACTATACTTTTCTGTAGATCTTTAAACATGCTCCTTGGAGAAATGTTATCTACTTAAACACTAGTACTGTATTATTATCCATTCAGCTTCATAAATCCTCAAGTTGTTTTGAACTTCCTCATTAGGAATTTGACATTTGGTAACTCTAATATTGGTGGTTTGATTACGAGGTCTTTAAAAGAGTCTTTAAAAGAGAAAAGAGAATTTAAATCACACGATTAAGTTGATTGTTGTTAAGAACAGTTATGTAGAGGTGGCACTTAAAGTGTTTTACTTTGTGAATTACATTTCTCGCATATTTTCAGAACGAGTCTAAGCTAATTAAACACAATTAAAATGTTTTCACTTCATAAGCTGTATTTCAATTGTACTCTTGCAATCTTCTGTATTTCTGTAGCTGTAATCACTAATTTTAATACTAACCAGTATTAATTATTACACAGAGAGTAGACTACTGATATTGTAGATATAGGTAAACACTTCACTGTGTCAAAGTACGTTTCCAAAAACTCAGAGTCATTGTTCTAAGGCCCAGTTTTAACATTCATTTACAATAAAATCATATTTGCATCAAGTGACCAAGTATGTTAAAGTATGTTATATTCATTTACATAATAGCTCACATTTTAAAAAGAGTTTTGTAAAAGCGAGTATAAAATAGAGTGTTGCTGTGGAGAACCATCTTCACATATGTATGACAAGTTTCTACTGTATGTGACTATGTGTATCTAGGCAGCTTTATATTCGTAGTTTGAAATGGACATTGATGCTGATAGCAACATTAAATAAACCACAAAAAGTCTTAAGCAACCGGTAAATTAGATATAGCATTGTGTTAGCAGTGGTATAACGACCATAGACAATTATTTCTCATCCTCTTTATCAACTAGAAAATACAGGAAATTTGTATGCAGTATTAAAAAACTAAAAATAATAGAAAAAAAGCTATAAGCTACTTTGGCACGTATTTGAAAAAGCTTGATCAGGAATTGTGTTTTTGGAAGGCTAGCAGCCAAAAAAACACTTAATAAATTATTCCCCAAATCTCTTACATGACATTCAGCTAATTGTTTTAAGGCTTAACTTGTGCCATTCTGATTTATTCTCTCTCTCTCTTCTAATAGTGTTTACTGGTAATTGAAGGACCAAAAAACCCAGTAACTGGCTCTTCTTCAAGCAACTTCAATGATGGCCACTTTATATTTGCACAAGCAGCAAATGACATGAGTTAAGCTTATGAGTACTATAAAGTGATGGTTGGTGCACATGTCATTAGCCAACATGCCCACACACACGCACACAAAAACCCTTACCTTAGTAAAGCATTATTGGGCTGTTTTAAAAGCCATCCCCTTAGATAGAGCATGGCACAGTCACACTCCCAGGGGTTTCCATGTAAAGTGACCAGCCCCAGCACAGGCATACTGTCCAGCAGGCCAGTGGGCAGTGCTGTGAGGTGATTATCATGGAGCCGGAGCTCAGTAGTGCTCACAGGGAATGATGAAGGCAGCGTAGCAGTAGTGAGTCCACGTCTACTACAGTCCACCACAGCACCTCCGCAGGAACAAACTTGTGGGCAGGCTGACTTAGCCTTACCTAAATCAGTCCCAAGCACACAGAGAACCAGAATGGCAAATGCTAAACACTTCATACCAGCATACACTGCGGGGAAGAGAGGAAATTGAGAAATATGACAATGTTTCTGTTACAGGGTAATATTTAACATATTAAAAGTCACGACAACCAAAACCTTTATGCACAAATACATAGCTCTGAGGATGTAAACACATTGTGACAGGAAGTGATAAGATTGTTGTTTGTTCCATAATGTACAGTACTGCAATTGTAACAACATACTGTGAAAAGAGGAAAGATGCGAAGGATGAGAAGGAAAGATAAAGTTCTCCCACCAGATGGAGCAGAATGACACACGATGATTCAGAGTTATGCTCAGTCTCACACTAAAGAAAATGTATAAATAATCATAACAAATAAACTGTATCAACTTTTGGATCAAATTATTCTGATTTAAACTGAGCTGAATTCACTGTATACGATTATAACAATGCCAACATACAGAGCACAAAACAAACACAAAGCAGATTATGTTCCATGGCTGTAGCAAGTTCAGCACTAATGGTGGAAATCAATAAACAAAATAGATGCTTTATCTCAAACACACTAGTCATACATTATTTAATAATATTATTTAATATTTTGAGACTTTAATGTGTAAAGCCAAGGAAAAGGGTCTTACCAATATAACAAGTCTCCATGTAAGGGTGACTGCTGAAGTGGCAGCTTGGAGACACAGCTCGGTTTTGGAGACACAGCTGGGTGACACTGATAAAGCTAACATCACTTATATGTAAAAACATATTCACTCCACCCCCTTGTGCTTTGTACAGGAAGTGGGCCTTCAATTTTGCCCTTAACTACAGAAGTGTCCAAAATCTTGTCAAGAAAGCAACAGAACTGCTGGTACTATAAATAACTAAATAAGACATTGCAGATGAAATATTTCAAGACCCAAACATCAAAGTTTTATGTGATCATGTGCTTTTGTAACATTTCAGTCCAAAATCATTCATATAAATGTAGTCCCTGCTTAATAATGGAGCAGACTCCCCTTTCTGATTTCTATTGAATTTTGGAACTCCATTCGGTTAATAGAGCATTAGAGAGAATATATATTTTGGTCAATAAGGTTTGACTTTAATGACGAATAAGTTGCTTGATGGGGTTGAGGTTAAATCTCTGTGCAGGTCAGTCAAGTTCTTTCACCAGTTCTTTCTTCAGACCACAAAATTGGATTAATTTAAAATTAAGCATTAAGAAGTAGATAAGTTAAAGGATTGTTTAAGCAGTTGCTCACTAAAAACTAGGTTACTGTATTTATTTTATATAAGCAGATTGTTTAGTTGTGAAGGTAAATGGGAGCGTAATGAAAATGGTGTGTAATGACAACGCTCCAAAAACCTGAGCCACACCAGGGGCATTATTAGAACCACATTACTGGGGGTAATTACTTGCTGCAGTAAGATGTTGTTGTGTCCCACTAAAATCACAGTGATAAAATAATAATACTAATTATAATTCCTTTATTGCTCTGCAGAACTACAGGTACTACATTTCCCATAATCTTCTCTGTTTGCTTTGTGTGGATTATGTATTAATGGTTTGTGTATCGCTACCAAAAAAACATATTACACCACTAAAACAAAGGCATAGCCAGTAAAGACATCAGTCACATTACCATACACAACATAAACCCAAGTAATATTCAAATAATTCTAACTAATCATTTTTCATTTCTTATCCCTGGGAAAGTAACGCCCACTTTAGTGTTAAATCACTTAATCTATTCATTCTGTGGATAGAGCCCAATAGGAGACAATTTATATATAGGATATACTTACTACATAGGATATCAGAGCTGATAACAGAGCTGACCAGGGTAGCCCTGGTAA
The DNA here is from genome assembly GCA_033117975.1 of Parotocinclus spilosoma. Classification (NCBI taxonomy): domain Eukaryota; kingdom Metazoa; phylum Chordata; class Actinopteri; order Siluriformes; family Loricariidae; genus Parotocinclus; species Parotocinclus spilosoma. The sequence continues at coordinate 10,598 of JAVSBV010047067.1, forward strand.
AAATAAAATTACCTGACTTGTTAACAAAGGTAGAGTGTAAATGGAGCAGCGAGGTCTTTAGTGCAACCCACTTTACTGCCAATGTTTGTCTACGAAGTTTGCATGGCTGATGTCATGCACCAGGTTTTATGGGTGGAGCTCAACCAGGCAAACCCAGTTAGTACAAATCAAAACAGATATGAATCACAGACAGCTGCATTCTGAATTAAGCATATTTATTCAAGACAATAACCTGCATTGTAATTGTATGTTCAAGAGCTAGTACTATAAAAGCCAAGACTGCAGTTAAACAGCTCATTAGGATAAAAATGAAATATTTACAAACACCTTCCAACACACACACACACACACGCACACAGACACACACACGCACACAGACACACACACACACACACAGACACACACACACACACACACACACACACACACACACACACACACACACAC
>JAVSBV010047088.1:0-11042 GCA_033117975.1 Parotocinclus spilosoma
AGAGAGAGAGCGAGCGACAAACAGACAGACAGACAGAGAGAGAGAGAGAGAGCGACAAACAGACAGACAGAGAGAGAGAGAGAGAGAGAGAGAGCGACAGGGAGGGAGAGAGAGGGAGAAAGACCACTGTATTCGACATTTCACATGATTAGCCTGTCCTTTTTCAAGGTAAACAATAAATGCCTCTTCCGACATCATTTAATCCCGTACAACATAAACTTGTGTTCTGTAATTAAAAGATTGAAAGAATATTTGCAGCCGCTGGCTGAGCTGAGAGTTAACTGCCACACGACAGTCACATTAATACACCGTTGCCTCCTGCGGTTAGAGGGTGTAATTAATCTCTTTCACTCTCTGAATAAATAGTTTTCTTAGGAATTATGCAATTACCTTCAAGAGGAGAAAGTTATTTTTATAAGACATTTCTGTCCGAGTGAGGCACGGCGGCTCAGTCTTTAGCGTTGACGCCTCAACTCCAGAGACCCCGGTTTCACAGCCTGGATGCTGCCGTGTGGAGTGTGTACGTTTTCCATGAGCCCGCTTGCATTACAACTGGATACTCTGGTTTCATTCCATAATTCACAGACATGCATTAAGTTAGGCTAAAAGAGTGTGATGGACTAGCTCCCAGTTCAGGACTGGTTCCCACTGTGTTCTGCGCTGATGTTTCAGCTTTGGAACACCATAGAGCCACAGCAAGAACGCTGCTGCATGGCTTTGTATTATTGGATTTATTTTACATGGCTATCAGCATCAATGAACCAGCTTTGTAACTGTCCGGGACCACAGACCACCTGGGCCAATCAGGACATTTACATTTACAGCATTTAACAGACGCCCTTATCCAGGGTGACTTATAATCCAAGAAATTGTGGGTTAAGGGCCTTGCTCAGGGACCCAACTGTGGCAGAGGTGGGATTTGAACCCCGGACCTTGTGGTCCATAGTCCAATACCTTAACCACTGGGCTACGTCCCACAAAGGACCCCCACAGGAACTAAATATATTAGGTACTAATTGGGTGGTGAATCAGTGTCAGCCACTGATGTGGTGGAAGCATGTTGGTGCGCGTTGTCCTGGTGTGAGCGGTTCAGACATCAGTGCTGATGGAGTTTTAAAACAGTTTTCACCCGCCGTGACCAACAGTCACACATTTGGGGTGTTGTAAAAACTCCAGCAGCACCTTGAATGGTCCACAACCCAAATACACTGCTACAAATATTAAGGAAATCACAAAATATGCCCTTATGAAATATATAAAGTATCTGATTTGTTTTGTGGGGGTCCAGACCATAAGACAACAGAGTAAAGGGGACAAAAAGTATGTATAGAAACAATTGGACTACAGTCTGTAACTGTAGAACTACAAAGTAATAATAATAATACATTTTATTTGTAATGCACTTTACATTAGTGTAAATCTCAAAGTGCCACAGGTAGAATAAAAACTAAAAAAATCTAAAAAGTCACTTAAATGTTTTACAAAAAAGAAAGGTTTTAAGATCTTTTTTTTAAATTCCCAACTGTCTGCGGCGCCCTCAACTGCTCCAGGAGAGTATTCCAAAGGCGAGGGGCAGCAGAGCTGAATGCACGATCCCCCATAGATTTAAGTTTGGTTCTCGGAAGAATGAGCTGGTTAGAGTTTGTAGAATGTAGAGATCTGGATGAAGTCTGTACTGAAATCAGAACAATGTTTTGTTCAATAATACCTAGTATGTACTGTGATTAATGTACTATTAGCCCTGATATTTGATTTCTTCTTTAAATAGTTTAATTCCATTTCTACAGTGCAAATGAAGTGGAAAACGTTTACTGTAATTGATCACAATACTGGAAATATATAGCCATGTGATTTCCCCCACCGCTCCTTGTAGTTCTGCTGAATATTTTGGTTCTTGTCATTGTCACTTAGTATTAGATTAGAAATTGTCAGCATCCCCTGGTTAGACTTCCCATAATGTGTCCCATTAAAATTTTAATAATAGGGATTTTTTTTTGATGAGTGTTTGAGTTATTATTATATTATATTTCCCATTTGTTATGGACAGAATGCTTTTCTAAAGTGATCGCCTTCATTTTCAAATTTTCCAGGGAAAAGAGCAGAACAAGCCTGAGTCGACACCACTGCACATCCAGAACCCATTCGAAACCACTCTAAACGTTAGCAAAAATGTTAACGCAACACAGCTAGAGAGGTTCGTGGCCTTGTGCCGTGAGAGCGCCTGGCTGTTTGAGCAGAGAGAGGTGCTAAAACGAAGAGGAGGCCAATCGACAGATGTAATCCCTCCCTGGGGACTGGCTGCCCTTCTGTTACCTTCGGTGGCTGAGTCGGCAGGAGTTAAAGGTCGGAAGAAGAAGAAGCGTGAGCCAGCCAGTGAGAGGATAAAGACTTTGCTGGAGTCGCTAAAGAGCAACACTGGGGGACTAGGTGCAAAACAGAGCCATGTTAATAATCGCCGGTAGGGGGCAGCATGCTTCTTGACGCCAACAGTTGTCTCCTGGATGGGTTGGTGAACTGGTTTGCGACTTGATAGGTTCAGCTAAATGGATCTGTGGTAAGTCCTGAGTAGCAGCTCTATCACTGTTTTACAGTAAAACACTGCCTTTAAAGGTCATTTTTCCACAGTCTGGCTGGTCTGAACCACAATAACACAAAATAGCTCCAGAGCCACAAAGGAGTACCATTTTTGTCCCTCTCTTGCTAAACTGTTTTTGACCTAAAAGTTATTTTATGTTTCAGTAAACAGAATGTCTCGGAGTCTGCTGTTCTGGTCATCAAGGTGCTGATCACAGATTAAAGGAATACTACAGTTAATTTTTAGCCATATCTACCACATCTTTAGCAAATTAGCAAAATACCATGGACAATAAGGCAATATGTTTTCCGGGACGGAATCTCAATTGTAAGGAATTTAGGCATGATGGGGTATCTGTAAATGTAAACTTTCAATCAGCACATTTGTTTTTGTAGAACTAAATTTGATAAAATAAGTCAAAAAGTATAGAGAAGTTTGGAGAACCTCCCAAAACAGCATTGGGAAGCCTGAAGCAAATATGGCAAATATAAGGTCATAAGAGACAGCGTTGTCTTTTTAAATTAATTGCTTTCGTGTTTTAACACACTGTTATTCAAGTCTGTTGCGGATTTGTTATAGACAGTTGCACTTTTGCAGGGTTCAGCACTATAATTTAGTCGACTTTTTCTCTTAAACAACCCCTTCCTAGACTTGAACAGTTGATCAGAAATACATTACTTAATAAAAGTATTAGGCCACCGTTAGATTAAGTATGTGCCATAATTTGAGCAATTATTTAATGACCATATATTAATATTCTTACACTTGCACATGTTGGCAGCATATGGCAGCTACATTGGAATGCTGTTTGGACCTTTCTTTGGTCCAAAGAAGCTTTGATCAGAAATTGTCTTTTTGGAAGGGTAGCAGGCACTTTTTTTTTTTTAGCAAGGGAATAACAGGGTCAAAAGGTTAAAATATGCTAAAGCTCACAATGAATATCAGTGCAAAAGAGTATAATGAAGTGACAAATCCAATAAATAATTGGATATGCCATGTATGGTCATTAGAGCATTGCTAAAACAACAAATCTGTACTGTACACAACAGAGAATTACAATAAGAATGTGTACAATTATTTTTTTCTCCCATCCTACCTTGTTTTATTTACCCCACTAATCCTGGTCATGATTCGGTTGAGGGTCTGGAGTCTGTACCATAATTCACAGGGTGCAGGTAGAAGTGAGTCCTGATCAGGATGCCAGCCCATCTCGGGCCTCCATACACAGAGCCAGTTGTGAGACTGTCACCCAGCCCGGTTGGCCTACCCAGCTGGGACTTGAACTGGGTTCTCCATGTTAATGAGCTAGCAAATTGCTACTGCATCACACAAGCGTGATTGTGTGACATGCGAAAGTTCAGTATTTGCCCCGGCGGGTCTGCTGTTTAGACAGTACAATTGTAAAACTCCTTACAAGGTAGCTGATTTAAAAAGAACGTGCTGCTAAACCATGTCTTACCTCACAACTGGGGAATGTAATAAAGTGTTGTTAACTACTATAAACGTCTAATTCTAACAGTTTCTTCTTCACGCCAGGGCTGCACCCCAAATACTTTATACTGTGTGAGAATAATGAAGTTTATAGAAGTACAGCACTATGCAGAATTGTTAGTCTACCAATAGATTTGTTGTTTTCGCAATTATGTAATGACTGTATATAACACATTGTTGACTGGACCCAAATATTTCGCACTTGGATTGGTCACGCGATAATATTCTTTTCTACCAATTTTTGTGGGCTTTTTACACCGATTCCCTTTTGAGAAAATAGTTTCTTGCCTGCTACTCTTCTGAAAAGAACATTCTAAATCAAGGTTCTTCATACTACTGAAGGGTCAACCTGCTGAAGAAGCTACCAGGTGCCAGCTCACACTAAATACTTGCTACTATAGACTATCGATTTGTTTTTTCGGATTATATTGAGTTTCTTAACGGCATGCAGGGTGGCTCACACAGCTGCCTAACAGCAAGAAGGTCCCAGGTTCAATCCTTAGACCTAAAGCCTTAGGTCCTTTCTGTATGTTCTCCTCTTGTTTGTATGGGTCCACTAAGGGTTCCTCTCGCAGTCCAAAGACGTGTGGTAGGTTAACTGGTGTCTCTGAAGTGACCCTTAGTGTGTGACTGTGTATATGTATGTCCTCCGATGGGTTGGCGCATACACCCAGAGTTGCCAGGTGGGCACCGCCTGACTGGATGGAAATAATGAAATACTGCATACAAAGTTCCTGTGTTTTCTGAATGTGTTCTAACAAATAGACTGGGAGAGAATTATATATGGAGCTAAACTAATGGTATATCCAGTCTAATGGGGCCTAATACTTTTGCACAATACAGTAGATTTGGCTCATAGTATAGTACGTACACTTTGTGGTTAAAGCTCTAGTCACCATTCTTTGTCTTTACAATTCAATCACTAAGGAGTTGCTTAACTGTGATCTTTCTGTTTGTGAGTGACGACTTCAAATACCCTAGCCTCAGCCATTTACATTTCCGGCATTCAGAAGACGCCTTTATCCAGCGCGACTTACGACTCATACAATCTTACAATCCAAGCAGTTGTGAGTTAAGGGTCTTGCTCAAGGAAAAAACTGTGCAGCTTGGCAGAGGTGGCCGGACTTTCTGGTCCAGAGTCCAGTACCGCTAGGCTACAACAGTCCACAAATGTAAATACTCTATGCTTGGACAATAAATATAAACTTACTGTAGTGTTGGTTAAATGAACAACACTACAACCTCAATGCTGGGGAATATAGTTAAACTCAGCTGGTGTTTAACAGTTTTTGACACTGTTTTGTATGGTATTTACCAGACTGTCATACTCCATATTTACCTTGAAAATGTTCTCCCCTTAGTAGAGTTCACCCACTTATAGTGACACATCATTACTGGCCAATTGCTACATACTAAATAGTATGTCATCCTAAGAACACTCCACTGGTGGTGCATTATTTTGGCATGCTATGTAGTAGTGTTTCTTTTGGGCTATCTGACTCAAACACACTAATTTCATATCAGCAAGAGTCCAGCAGAGTCCAAGCTCAACCCACATCGTTTCCCATTTCTTAACTAGCTCATCCCTGAGCAGGTGGGTGGCTACTTCACATGCTTCTGCTTAATGTTGAGTTTTTTCAAACTTCCTCGCCCCTACATATTCAAACCGTTTGAAAGCCTGAAGCATAAATCAGGTTTTCACAGAGTTGATGAGTCAAATTAGCTGCAGGTTTCATTTTAACCAAGCTTAAGCTTCACCTGATTGACTGTGTAATGATGGATTTAACAAGTCATTGAGACAGGACACATTAGGGAAACCTCGTGTTTGGTGGGAATGTAAACCTACAACCGCCCTTAACTGACTTTAGGAAAGAAATTAATTTTTAAAAAGTTGCTTGATACTGTGTTGCAGTTTTAGAAAGTCAAAGAAACCTGTGCAAGAGCAGCATTTTTGGCTCATATTATTTATAATTAATGCTTGTAGATTTTATAATTGCCTTTCTAACCCATATGTGCCCATGTGATGTGATTATAAAAATCATATATCATTATCCCATAAGAACCAAGGTTTTCTCAGATGGATTATCTGAGATTCACAAATGACGGTCAGGATGTGCTATTCAAGGTTTTGACTGATTACCTGCCCAGACTTATATTATAAGTACATTTTGAGGAAATGCATTGATCATTGAACAAAATGTTCACAATACAGTGTCATGTGTATAAGCTAGTCCACGGTAGTCTACATATGCAGAAGATGAGAATTACAGTGCTGACATGAGTCAGTATTTTGGCATTAGTCACAAATGGAGTCTGAATAAAGTTCTGGTCAGCAACCATTGTATATGAGAAATGCAGATCTGCCCTTTGTCACACTTGCTTATTATGAACCATGTTTTGTAGGGGATTAAATGGCTTTAAGAAACTGAAATTGTGGTAATTTTGATGTTTTCAAAATATTTTGTCAGTACAGGGCTTGGCTTGTGTAGGAGCACAAACCCTCATGTGCCAAGAAGTTCAAAAAGGAGTAGGAAGCCTGTAAAGACTAAATAAATGGGTTATAGTTTGTAGTGAAGAATAAGAGCAGAAGCAGAGGGTTTGGGTAAATAGGCATTGATTAAGGGATAAAACATATGCCCTGTCCCCTGCATGCCCTGCTTTAGTGTGGGAGTCTTCTAACCCGTCTGTCTTTAAGCTCTACACCCACTTTGGAGGTCAGAGAATAGAGTTGAAGTATCCTTCCTCAGGTCTTCTCATCTGCAGAACTGCACATATAGAGGTGAGTGTGCCAGATATCGTTTAACCAAAGCCTGGCTTTGCACTTCAACTGAACTGGAAGGTGTGAAAGACACACAGATCCCTGAGAGACATAAAAACCTCCCATGGAGGCACAAAAGATAGACACACATGTAGAGGAAACTGTTAAAATCCTTTATCAAGTCTAACCAGGTGACCAACTGAACCCATTTCTTCTTACACTAATGCTATCCGAGTTAGAGCCAAATCAATAATGGTTTTTGGTACATGGAGAGTCTCTGAATATTTAGAGGTTGTTTTGAAGTATATTTTTATGAACCTTTAGTGGTTACGTAAAGCTGCTCTTAGCATATGCTTCCCATTATTAAAAAAAACAGGACAGACTCTGATGTGAGAGCAGCTGGAGGGCAAATCCATACGTTTCATCATAACATGCAAACCCAGTTTAATTCTAAAGTTGTACTTGTATGCACCACAGCATCTCCTATCCAAGAGCTCTTTTGAGTTCACTTGTCAATCCTCCTTAAAACACTGGAAAAGTCCATGATACTAGGCAAGGCATTTGGGGGAAAAACCCATTTTATTTCTCTTGTGGAGCACTAGAAATTGAATGTCTGTCATGACTTTGATACCTGGCCCTTAGGCAGCCGATCTGATAAAGTGGTCCCTGTAGTTGAGCTCAGAATATGAACAAATTAATTTTGTTCTTTTGTTTTGGCTTTTGGCTGACTCTAGACCATTAAGGATTTTAGAAAGGTACTTTTGGAGATTTGTAGAAAAACAATATATAATGAAAATAGATATGTTTCTAGGACTGGTGTATTTGTAGTTTTTTTTATTTATTTTTTTTATTATTATTTTTTTTTTTTAACCTTTCCTGGTAGAAGTAATTTCACACTGTATTACATTATATTGCTTTGCCTTTCTGCTACTGTGCTTTCACTTTGTTTACGTTATTTGAAGCTTAGCGACAACTACTTGAAAACTAAAGATTGTGGGGTGTTACCTGTCATGGGCTTTCTTCAAACTTTATGGGGACACTTGAAGTCCCAGGCATTCAGTAACATCACAAGATGCCCTTGAAATGAAAATACAGGTATGTACCTTTTAAGGTCTTTTCTATCAGCATTCATTTTGCTTTATTGTCTTGAGGTCTTAAATAATCATATGGAACAAAAATGTCTTATATACATCTAATTCACGTCTGAATGAAAAAAATAAGTATGAGCCGTACAACCCTTACAACGCCTGCTGACAGAAAAGCGAATAACGGTTTGAAGGCAATGAACAACAGTATTCCCTTGGGGTTTGTCAGCAGTAACTGTTTAAAATTTATAACAGATGCAAAGATATGATTTACTTTTTCTTATTGTTTTTAACTACGCTGCTAACAAAATATAAGGGTATATTTTTAAGTGAATATATAGAGGATCCCACAAGAACTGCTGGACAATCTAATCCTGTCCATGTACCATCAATATCAGTGTGTTTTGTCAGTACTGGGTGACCCATACACCGTACTGAACAGTCAATATGTGGCACTCTCGTCCAGTTTAACATGCTTCTGTTCACCCCCATGAATATCACTTGCTACTCAATCACTATAATGAAGATTGTGTTTCATTTTCATAATTGAACAATTTTTTTTGACGTTTCATTTGTTTTTCTGCTGATCTTGTTTAATGTAATTGCTTCATGTTAATTTTGAAATAGCCACTCATAGTTTATATACTTTAGACATCATGTCTTAATTTAAACAAAATTACACTGTTCACAAAAATATGTGACTATGGTAATGTCCTTTACCATATTAATGTCTATTTTTGTCAACATCCAACATTTAACACGTATGTATATACTGATCATATGACTTTATTAGATGATATATGATTAGATCTTAATCCAATAGAGTAGCGTTCTCCAAACACTTTTGTACCAGGGACAAGTTTCATGCATGAAAATATTTCTGCTGACCAGGAAGAGGCGTGGGGGTTCCAATAACAAAAAGTTAATAGTATGTAATCTGAATGCTACAATTACATTTTATATTAGACAATTACAATATATAATAAGTTGACAAGAAGGGCTTTCAGTGATTTTGTCTCAATGTGGCAAAGGTTTTTAAGGGTTCCCTGGCTTCATTAGCTAGTAGGTCACCGCAAATTACACGTAGCTTTGTATTTTCTTATAAATGTATCTTTCTTTTTGCTGGCAGTCTGTGATTTTTCTGCTGTCCTGTTGTTTGCTTGTTGTTTCAGAAAATATATTTTGTTTTTGGCTCAGTTTTATTAAAGTCTTAGCTTGTGCCGCTGATGAGTGAACTTGTAAATACAGTCCAAAATAAAGTTCTGGATGACTAATTAAGGAAAAATTATTTTAAACACAATATGCTTTTCTTTGTAGCCCGTTACCAAATAAGCCATGGACCAGTGCAGAGACCCCTGCAATAGAGCATCTTTGCGATGAGGTGGAATGGTATATTTACATTATGGATGTGCAGCTGACAAATCTGCAGTAACTGCGTAAAATCGCATCAATATGGAACCAAATATATGAGGAATGTTTCTAGCACATTCTTAAATCAATGCCATATATAATTAAGACACTAAGTTAAAAGCTGATATTAGCACGGTATACCTAATAATAAAGTAGAAATAAAGTGCATGTCGAAGTCTGGAATGTATTAAGACAGTAAATGAACAGATGTGTTTTGTTATTGACATTTATCGCATTCACCTGAATTTCATTTTACGTTTGCTGGACTGTAGACTGTAGTTAATTTGGATCCGCTAAGAACTAGATATCTGTCATCGTATAGACACAGTCCCAATTCAGATAGCCTAATGTGGTTTATTAATGCCCAAAACGACTGTCCTAAGACTAAGTTAATTCTTGAGTAACTTCCTTGGTCGATATGAACAGTGTTGTAAAGTGTTTGTACTAATGACAATGCAATTGATTCAAATTCATGTTGAAAATACCAACATATTCCTTTAAGTTTAGTAGTTGGCTGTTTTTGTGAGCAAGAATTTTGTAACAGCTAGTAGCGATTTGCACAGTAATCGGATGGAAAGTACTTGCCCTGTTGTGATGCGCACACACACACACACACTGTTAGAAGGCTGGGCCTCACTATGTATTGTAATTCTTTAAGCTCTCCACATCAGCAAGGAATAATGGAGCGTGGCACCACTGCAATAACTCACTGATCTGATTCAATCATACCTCTAATTCTAGTGACAGCATCAACATGGCTTTTATTCAAGGACTGGTCACAGAGATTGTGCCTCTCTCCGTTCAAAAAACACACTGTGTGCACACCAATGAGTAATCGACTGGACCCTGACTCAGACCTTTTGTATCCAGGGATGCCAGTGTACTATACAGAATATCCAGTCACAGGAATGAGGTCAAGGTCAAGTTTGCATAGCAACGTGTTATTTTAGCCCCCAGTTAGAGCATTGTTTTTAGACCTTGCTTTTTAACACCCCCACCCACACACACATACTTGCCATGGCTACAAAGTGAAATGTGTCCGATGCTGTTGTAAGATGCTGCCAGAAGTGTGTCTAAGGGAAAGAAAAGAAACCCTGTAACAGAGCTGAGGTGAGGTACACGGGGCGTCCATTTGGAAGTCAATTTGTTGTCAACCTATTGTTGGCTTTGCTACACTCTGCCAACCGTAAACAACACACCCGGATACTATCTGATCATAAAGATAGCATGGTAGTGGGAATATGGTGACAGATTTTCATTGATGGAGCTGGTAAATTATGCCCAGTAACATATGGGTTACAGACAGTTATTGTTGACCAGTAATGTGCACCTATTATGTAGTTACTTTTGATACTAACACTGCAGATACGGTTGTTTTACTATGGAAAGTGTAGGGTCCAGTCATAAATGTTGTAGGTCATATCACATAAGGGCACATTGCTTGTCCTTGATAATAATTCATAGTTATGGACTGTTTTTATTTTTTTAAGCAATTATCATGGCACTTGGATGGGGTAACCCACCATAATGGTCATTTGTTCCAGTTGGTGCCATCTGGTCTTGAGGAAAAATTGGACAGGGGTGTCATTCCTTGGTGCTGTGTGACCATCCCTGCTACATACTTGCCTGTGCTCTAAGAAGAATTTCATGATAGGCTCTGGAACCCCCAAAGAACCTGACCAGAATAATAGGGGCTTAATTAAAAAAGTGTATATATATATAT
>JAVSBV010047108.1:0-11041 GCA_033117975.1 Parotocinclus spilosoma
TTTTATTTTTAATAAATTTTCAGAACTCTCAAAAAACTTTTTTCACATGGTCATAATGGGGTATTTTGTGTAGAATTCTGAGAAAAGACATTAATTTAATACAATATGGAATGCGGCTGTAATTTAACAAAATGTGGAAAAAGTGAAGCGCTGTGAATACTTTCTGGATGCACTGTATTCATGGTGGTGAACAGGAGCATGTCAAACTGGACAAGAGTGCCACACATTAACTGTTCACTAGGGTGTATGGCCACCCAAGTCTGACGAAACACACTGACAGTGATGGGATATGGACAGGATCAGATTGTGCAAAAATTCTTGAGGGATCCTCTTTGTATGCATTATGAAAATCCCCTAATGTTTGTGAGCAGAATATTCTGACTATATTTTATGATATTATGATCATATATTTTACCATGAATGTTTACTGTATCTACTGCTGCTACTCCCAGTCATACTTCACCGTTAATTAATCTTACTCATGCCATTCCATGCATTATAAATATTCCATTCATGTAAATGTTTCTTAAATAAACCTTATCTTATTGGTACACATACTGTAAATGTGATTAGATGGACTCTGTGTAAGTTCATGTGCAATCTTGTAGTACTGTAACAACACAATTTCCATCAGGATCAAAAAAGTTATATTTATTTATGATTTACACTTAACCACTAAGAAGACCATTCTCCATTGTCTCTTCCTATCAATAATTCCATCTACAGAACCTGAGGTTCCTAAGGACCTTGGTTCAAACTTTGGGCAATGATTGCATCACAGTGGTCAGATGGTGAGATGTATGAAAAAGCATGCTGAGCACAAAATGTTTATTCTATGGGATCATACCAAGATAGAATGCTACATGTGGTTTAATAATGTGGCATTCCATTATGTACAATACTTGCAGATTGGCTCGCTGTTATTAGCTGTATCGCATGTATAGCATGTATAGCATCCATGGATGGATGGATGGATGGATGGATGGATGGATAGATAGATAGATAGATAGATAGATAGATAGATAGATAGATAGATAGATAGATAGATAGATATATAGATCTATAAAGAAAGACCCTAAAACATCAGCAACAACCTCCAGTGGGTAGGGGTGAAGGTTTCACAATCAACTGTTTGCAGAAGACTTCATGAACAAAAATACAGAGGCTTCACCAGAAGATGCAAACCACTAATTAGCAAGAAGATTAGGAAGGCCAGGCTGGAATTTGCCAAAAAGTACAAACCTCTGAAAATCTGGCACAGTTTTATGGACTGATAATACCAAGATTTACTAATGTGATGGAAAGTATAAAGTTTGGATAAAGAAATGATCTACAAGCTCATCTGTGAAATACAATGGAGGTAATGTCATGGCTTGCATGGCTTCTTCTGGGACAAGCTCATTAATCATTGTTGACGATGCCATGCATGATGGCAGCAGTACAATAAACTCAGAAGTCTACTAAAACATCTTGTCAGTCAAATTAAAGAAAAATGCAACCAAACCGATAGGGAGATCCTTCATTATGCAACAAGACAATATCCCTAAACACACTGCCAAAAGTAAAAAGGAGTTCATCAGGGGCAAGAGGTGGAAGGTTTTGGACTTGTCAGGTCAATATCCTGACTTATACCCTATAGAGCATGCAGTTTACCTGCTAAAGCAGAGACTGAAGGAAGTAATCCCCCAAAACAAACACAAACTGAAAGAGGCTGCAGTGAAAGCCTGGAAGAACATCACAAAAAGTTCAAATTGCAAAAGTTTAGTGATGTCATTGAGTCACAAGCTTATCTTTTGTCTTACATTCATCTTTAATATCAAGCCTAATTTTTTTTAGTCTGGAGCAACGACAAAAGGACTGGCCTCACTGTTTCAATACTTTTGGAGGAGTGCATATTTCACATATTATCTGTCATGGCAGATAAACAGCATGTCTCATGGGACTGTTGTGGCCTACTGGTTAAGTTACTGGGTAAGGTACAAGTCCCAGCTCTGCCACAGTTGGGTCCCTGAGCAAGGCCCTTAACCCACAATTGCTTGGATTGTAAGACCGTTTTAATTGTATGTCGCTCTACATAAGGACGTCTGCTAAATGACATAAATGTAAATGTCAATGTTTCAGAGCAGTTACACAGCCTAGCATGTAACTATGTATGTTTATAATGCAATGCGTGGTACACACTAGAGATGTAGTCTGAGTGGTGGTAGATCCAGAGCTAATCCTAGAATTACTGTGTAAGTAAATCACATGGAATCACATATTTTCTCAGGCATAAGGTCAAATTACAGCAGCCAATGCCCCTATAGGCATGCTTTTTGAGGGAAACCAGAAACAAATGAAGAGAAGTGAGAGAACGTGCCAAATTCCACATAAAGGATCCAGATGTGTCTGTCAAACATTTGTCTGAACTATGCCTCGCCAACCCTAGCTGCTGCACAACTGCATCGGCCACAAATTGTACACATTGTTTTTATTTTTGTAAAAGGCTCTAAACAATGTATGCCAAAGTTTAGAGAGTAATCTATGAATGAAGGAATAAATGAGCATTGCAGTAGTTTCTCTTTCTCATGTGTGTGTTTGTATATGTGTGTTTGTGTGTGTGTATACTGATGAGAAGTTTATGTTATTCTGCACCCCCGTCCTCGTTTACCGGCTATTCTGGGAACGTCCAAATTACACTCTGTCAATGTGTGGTTGGGATGTGTGGTTCTTAACCTCTACTTTTATCCTCCCTTCTGTTTTCCCTCTTTCGCCATCTTCCTCTTAACCCCCTCTACATCCACATTTTTATTGGTCATAACAGTATTTTATTCCCTTCATCACTCTGCTTCTCATGTTTTACTGTTTGTTTGTTGCCTTTCTGTAACAGCTTTCTTTAGAACTTTTTTAGTCCTTGCTTTAGTTTCTTCTTGTCTGGCTCTCTCATGTTCAGCTTTGCATCTTTAGTTTGTTACATAATGCATATTCAAATACATCCGGTCTATATATCTATATTTCTTCACTTGCATCTCCATATCCCAGTTCTTTCTTTTCCTTACCGTCTTATAATAATTATTGTTACAGTATGCATGGAATGTTTAACATACATATTTATAAGGACAAATGCTGGTATATGTTAAATACTAATATCCTAAATCTCATTTTTTAAAGGTTGCAAAGTCAATGCACGTTTAACACATTCACAAAGACATTTAATTGATACCAAACACCCATGGTCACTCTCACATTCACAGTTTATTCTCATTTACACTGGCATATACGATGAATCAAAACATTATGTCCACAAAGATGAAGCAAACAACAGTGATTTACTTTACTATTTGGGAATCAATGAGGTCTCAATCTAATTGAACATATGTGGGACATACTGGAACAACAAGTCCAATATGCAGGGCAGCTGCCAGATACAATAGGGCATTTTCAGAAGTCTTGTAGATTCCATGCCTCAGTTGGTCTGATCAATTTTAGTGCCATGCAGAGGACCAACAGCATATAAGGGATATGGTGAACAATCACAGCTTTGGGGACCCAAAATGAGTAAGACCCACCAATTTTACATTAACTGTCCATGCTAAGACATGCACAGTATTGTCAGATATTTATACTGATAAATAATATGGCAGTATATGAATTTGTTTCATGCAACATTTGTTGTTTATATAGTGGTTTCACCAGCTGCATTCAACTGACCACCAGTTTATAACAATGGGTGCCTATAGTGTTCCTAACATGCACGTGTTTTAAATATGGAACTGTCTCTTGAAAAACCTTGCATACATGGTACGATGAGAATCAATTTTCCTGATATTACAGTAGTTTTTAAAATACAAAATATTTATCATATGAATAAGTTTGCACAACAATAGCCTTTCATTATTGAGATTCTGTATTCTACATTTAAATTTGCGTCTTTTAGCAGATGCCTTTATCCAGAGCGACTTACAATTCATATTCTTACAATCCAAACAATTGTGGGTCAAGGGCCTTGCCCAGGGACCCATCTGTGGTAGATTGGCATAGGTGGGATTTGAACCTTGGACCTTCTGGTCCATAGTCCAGTACCTTAATCACTAGGCCACCCCAGTCACAGTATTGTACTTGACCTTTCATGTCTGTATTGCACTCTCACTATCTTTTAACTTAATGCATGCTAATTAGGTCTGTAGGCACTATAATAATAATGTTGCATTCAGATTATCCTAAAGAAGCTCTGAATATGTCACTTCATTTATACTGTATAGTTATGTCTCTCCCTTCTTTTCTCTTCTCTCTCATTTCCTCAATGGGAAAGCTTTCCTGAGCTTACCCACAAGCTCTTTCTCCTGCCAATCTATGGCCCACTAGCTTTAACTTGTGCCATCCTGAGGCCTAGAAGCTCCTGCCCCTTTGAGGTCAACCAGCACCTGCTACCATTTAGATACTTCTATTTCAGTCCTGACACATGACACTGGGGATTAAATCACTGTTGTCTTGAACTATGATTTGTTTCTGCAGTGTTGTATTTTTGTATTCCTCTTTAGAAATAATAGATTGTGTTATCATATAGTTAAATGCACAGATACCCTTAAAAGCAGATACCCTTAAAAGTGACAAAGTTAAGTCCAAGCAACTGCAGGGTAAGGTCAACAGGGACTTAAATCCTAGACTTTCTGTTGGATAGTTCAATCCCTCTGTTACAGAAAATTGAATAAAATTGGGTGTTAAGGCACATTAACATAGCAACAATTATTCAAATTAACAAGTAAATTATCTCTTTGTTTAATAAAGATACAATGGCAACCAAAGGTCTGTGACCGCTAGTGAAAATGCTAGTTTGAAAGAATGCTTCGTAACAACTATTTAAGACTACCGAAGATCAGTAAATGCTGACTGACCTAACCCATACTGAACATTTATGGAGACACTTGAAGACAGAAAATGCCAAGCATTGAGCAACATAACAAAATGGTCTTTGGTATATTGTAAAACACTTGTGGTGCAACTTTTGCATATGTACAAAATGTACAGTTTTGGAAATAATTTGTTCAAACTATCAGGTAATCATCACATCCTTCAAGGTATTTTTTGCTACTTTTCTCTGTACCCAAGAGATCTTACAAATGTCTAAACAATCTCTTAAGATTATTTGTGCTTCATATTTTGTAAATGAGCTCAGATATACAACCTCAGTCTTCACATAAACGCATTAGTTTGGCTGTATGACTGGGTTACCATGTTGAGAGAGTGCTGCTTTTAGGGCCAAACCAAGAGGAAATGACCATACTAAACAGTGTATCTTGCTTGCACACAAACACACACAAAGAAAGTCTCTATTGCCAGTTTTTATTTTACCCCACAAAGACATGTTTAGTTGGTTGCCTTGGTTTCTAAATTCATCTAAATATGCATTTATCGCAGAAGACTCTTTTTTTTTTATTTGGTTAAATGATGCTAAGATCAAAATGGTTAAGTGGTGGGTAAAGACTGCCAAAATACTTTTTCAATGTGTCATATGCTTCATGTTTGCTGGAGACTACATCTTTGTGAACTTTGTGAAGTAACGCAGACACACAGACGCAGGCGCACACACACAAACATGCACACACACCCACACGCACACACACAAACACACCTACCTATCTATATTCATTATCTATATTGTCCTCATGTTTGTGCTCTCAGTACCCCATAATAAGAAAGTGAACAGAATTGTAGGAATTTTGGCAAATTTATTAAAAGGGAAAAACTACAGTTTCATATTGGGCATAAGTATTAAACCCCTTTGCTATGACACTTAATATTTAGCTCTGGGTGCCTTATTTTTCTTGATCATCTTTGATGTTTTTAGTACCTGTGGTAAATTCGGTTGATTGGAATTGATCTGAAAAACATGCCCTTGTCTATAGAAGGCCTGACATCTAATGATGCATATCAGAGCAAAAACTAAGCCATGAAAAGAAAAGAACTGCTTGCAGAGCTCAGAGACAGGATTGTGTGGAGGCATAGGAATGGAGAAAGCTACAAAATGTTCTGCTGCACTTAAAGTTCATAAAAGCACAGTAGTCTCCATGTTTCTTTAATGCACGAAGTTTAGATGAGCAGATGAGCTCCAAAGATCCTGTGTGCAGAGAGGTGAAACTTCCAGAAGGTCAACCATCACTGCAGGACTTCACCAACCTAGGCTTTATGGCAGAGTGCTAAGATTTTTTATTATGATGAAACAAAGATTAAACTTTCTGGTCTTAAGTCTAAGCATCATGTTTGGAGTAAACCGGGCACTGCTTATCACCTCCCCATCCCTACAGTGACTCATGGTGGTAACATCATCATGCTGTGGAGTTCTGGGACAGGGTTAATGGAATGCTGAATGGAGCAAACTATAACTACAAATATATTCTAAATGAAAAACTGACGTGCTTTGCATCATTGCTCAGTGTTCTTCTAATGGTGGACTTGAATATTAACATTAGACAATGTGGTTACTAAGAAGTTGGGTTCCTTTGTGACATTAAAGACAATTGTAATTTGAGTCATCTTAGCGTGTTGGTCAATGAAGAACAATGGTCTTCAATTTCCACAATTTGCACACAGTCTGTCTGACTGTGATTGGTAGGGTCTCAACCCATCAGTTGGTTTTGTAACCTTTTGGAGCCGGATTAGCATCAGCTGATTAGCTTTTTCACAAAGCTTATTGTTCCTGCCATGATACATTCCACAAACATGTTTTGTAAAAAAGTTGACTTTGGCAGGCCCCTGTATTTTAAATACAGCAGGGTACCGCTGACAGTCTAACTTAACTGCTAATCTTTTAGGTTTACATACATTTGTACACTTACAGATATGTATATTAATAAATTTTCTAAAATAAATAAATGGCAGAGTATAATTATATTTGTTGAATTGGGCTCTGATCAACTTTTAGTACTTTTGTAAAAATTGTATGCATACATATATTTTAGATAATATGTAAGAAGAAATATTGAAAATTTCAAGCACCACTTTAGGTAGGATTACTGAAAAAACCCTCTAAAACTAGTTCTGCTGGAACTGCAATTCACCAGCCTCCCTGGAATTCTAAGTTTCAAACTTTGTCAGTTACTGTATTAGATACCAATTATACATAAATAAATAAATGCAGATCTTAAAATAATAAGAAAAGAGGAAACATTGTTAGTGTCAAGAGGAAGGCTGTTTGCACTGAAAGGTTTGTAAAACTCTCCAGATGTGCTAGAGTCCCAAAACAAACAAGGTTTGGCCTAAAATCTCAGCTGTGACAGATGTGTTGGAATTTAATTTGAAACTCCTCTAATCCTTAAGGCTGCACACCTCACATTATGGTAGTACTAACCAGGGGTGTGTTTCCTAAAAGCCTTCTTAGTCTACCAAAATTATGAATACATTTTAAGTAGTCCTTTGTTGAATCCTTAAAAAAACCTTTAAACCTTTTTCAACATATCTAGACATAGCATATTGCATATTTTTGAAAAATAAATTATCATCAACAACATAACCATCAGTAATGTATCAATGTAAAGCTGCGGCAAATTATCTGATGGTTAGCTAAGAAATACAAACTACTAAGGAATACGTATAAAGGATAAAGATTGCTCCTACATTTCTGAACGAGTTTAAGTATTGTATGAGTGACATAGGATTTTAGGAAATGTTTGCAAATTCAAAAATAAGTACAAGGTTACAAAGTACTTATTGTTACAAACATTTTGGGAAACCCCAAGTTTAAACTCAAGTTTAAATTTCCGTCTTTATATAATGTAACAATGTTCAAATGCATGAGAAATTTGACAATGTATGTATAGGCAAATAGCAGAAAAAAAAATCCCCAAATTCAAAACAGTGTTGTAAATTATAATGTTTCCTTGGCAGTGGGGGTGTAGCTTATTGTAATAGGAGGAAATGATGGTGAGTGGGAGATGCTTAGGCATAATTAGTGGTTACACCTGTTTTGCATCTGGTTATCCCTGTTTAACCCCTGTCTGTATGGTCACCATCTCTCATCTTTGTCCCAGAATGAGTAGAGCCAGGAACCAGAGGATGCTGACCACAATGTCAACTAGCTAAAATCTGCTTTGCCTTTTCTGTGTTGACAAATATGTTTTGAATCTGCCTATGGGGACCACGTACAAGGAAACAAGAGGAATCAAATAAAACTGGGTGGTGGTCTTCTTTCGCCACACTCTGGGTTGATGCATTGTGAAAGACGGTATTAAAGTACCAGCACTTTAAATAAAATGTAAATTTTAATACATATACTTGTATGACTTAAGCTGTGTGGTGTTTCCCTAATAATTACTTGTAAACACATAAACGCTAAATATATATTATAGAGTGAGCATTCAGGCTATTATGGTACATGGCATTAGTTTCCACCAGTATGCATAGATGCGGTTGTATATATTGACCATGTGTTACTGATGTCTTTACCATCAGTAAGTTACAAAATTGTTCAGGAAATAAAAGTTCTGATGTTGTGTAAATTCATTTTACTTAGTTCAGCTCAAGGCCAAAGATGCTTCCATGATCTTTACTTTCATAAATCCATGTTAATCCTCAACGACTCAGTAACGGGCAGCAATATATGTGTCACATTTGATTTAGATCTCTTTTTGAAATACACAAGTTATTACTAAATAACTTTCTTGTTCGAATAAATCTACTAACAAACTCCACTTAGATCAGATAGTAGTGGAACTAAAAAATGTGACAATATTAATCCCTTCAGTTTAGTTCTGCACTGGTTACCTGATTCCAAATTGGTTGTGGTAACAAATAAAGCTTTACATGACCTGAACACACAGTATTTGAGTGACCCTGTAGAGTATATAAATACAGAACATCTACTTAGTTCACAAGGTGAAGGACCTAAAGTTACAACAGAGTCATAAATTTGACTAAAGTCATCATTAGATTTTCACACATCCAAAGTGTAGACAAACAAATTGCAATTTTTAAAAATGAAATATAAAATATTTGAAAATGATCCAATCTTGCATATGTATGAATGGCAAAAGTATGTGAAACTGTAAGGTTAGCAGTTCATTTAAAGGTTAATTTAGAGCAAGGGGTTTTCATAGCAAGTAGAAGCCTCTCTCACATTTATACAATGATATTGTTCTTTCCACCATCAAGAGAAAACAGAACAACAATGCAACTATGGTGTATATTTTGTGATTGTATAAGACAGATAAGAAGTTGCGTCATTCACACATGTGGAACAATTTTTCTCAATAAATATATATAGTGTATAGTTGATTGTTTTTTATTGAGGAAAATTGTATATATATATATATATTTTTTTTTTATTAACATTATTTAATTAATCGTTTAATTGGGTTATTTTGAACTTTTAAGAATTGTGGGGAGATTAAGCTTAACAACATTTTTATGCAGAAATATCGAAAAATCCAAACTACTCACAAAATAGCACCACTGTATAGAATAACCACCTTGCAATCTGTGTGGGATTCAGTGTACTTCAAGTGTATTCAGTTTTCAAGTATATAATAATATATTATATTCTTTTCTATATAATAAAATGTACTAAATAGCACAATCTTATAGTTGGTCTCTTTGGAATGGGATGTGTGGCTCTGGTCCTGATGTCTGGAGTATAGAGTTGTCTCTGGTGTACCTACATGTTGTTTACTTTGGTGTGGTAACTAACCTATATTACTGGATAAAAAGTGTTGGTCAGACTTGCTGGACTGTGGCAGACTTCAGTGCTCTGAGCAGGGGTTGTGCATTTAGAGAATTTTTCCTTGCAATTGTCACACTAGGCTTGATTTGAGCCTTGTAAGTGCTGCATATTTAAAGGTTTAAATACACAGCCATGGCTAAGGGGTGAATTTTAAATTATATGCAGTGGCTCAGTGTTACTAGGTATTAATCATTAAAGCTTACAGCACCTTGTATTCTCCCAGGTCGTCTCTGTTCCAAGTACTGAACAGGCTGATCTAGCTTGGAGTTCTACAATCTACTATTTAAAACAGACATAGCTTATCAAAAACTCATACAAGTGCTATTCATTCACTTTCTTAAACTTAATCCTGGACAGGGTCACAGGAGAGCCCATGCCTGACACCCTGTGTGAGTTTACATTATGAATTAGGTTGACTGGTGACTAATTGGGCACATGGCAGCTGTGTTGATATAACTTTGCGTCTGTCGTGAATACAGCCACTGTTGCTGAAGCGAAAATAAATAAAACTAACAAACAAACAGATTAGTGGACAATGATTGCTGACTAATGGAACTGTGACCTGGGCCAACTCCTAGAGGGATCCAACTAGATATGTGGTAATGCAACTCAATTAGAGGCAGTGGTACGAAGGAGTCTACTGGCATGTAAGTAGCATTGACAGAAGTTTCTTAGTTTAGCACTACGTGAAGGCCAATAGAACAGCAGTGGCAACGTAAAGGTGAAATGATCATGACCATCCAAAGAACACTTGTACGTTTGCCCTTTGTTTACTGTAGATACGCACCAGTGGCTCCCAAAACTGAACCCCGGGAAAATGCGATGCTAAAACAAGCAAAAAATATATCCTGTGAATGGTTCAGAAATTAATATTAATATTAATTCTTATGTTTATTAAACAGTATAACCCCTCCTTTTATATTTATGTATAACTTTTCATACTCAAAGTATACATTTTTGTTGTTATGGTTTTACCAGTGCAATACAATAACAATAAAATAATCTATGAGATAAGGTTTAAAAACACTGTATGTTCATACCCATCAAAAGAATTTGTGGATTACTCATGGGCTAGTCAGTTTGAACTTACTTGCACATTCCTAGACTCAGTGTCTAGATTTCTCTTTTTTTTATCACTTATGGACTTTCTATTGATCAACATAATGTTACTGTAGTTAATTTATTCCTCATTCTACACCTACCACTTAACCTTAACCTCAGTGATCTAAGGCAAATTGTTTGACTTTTTAGTTTTGCAAATAAGAAAATCCTGTCTGTCTTTGTATATCATTAGGTCTTCCGAATGATTAACAAACTTGCACCTACCCCCACTCCCCAGTTATATAT